>JANHFK010006765.1:166190-202073 GCA_036250565.1 Sibynophis collaris
GCACATGTGCGCACTGGGAACAGGCTCCCCCTATTCCTCTGCCTCGCTGACGTCAGCACATAATTCCCAGATGGTCCTGGCCCATCTCTGTCACCGATGCAGAGCTCTCATCCAAGTCTTCCCCAGATTCCAGGACTGGCCCATATTCCTCACCAACCTCCTCACTGTCTGACTCTGCTGCCAGCTCCGCCAGCTGCCAGGGGACCACAACAGCAACACTGTAAAATATGGTCAGACATAGCTTTAATATCATAGAAGAAACGTAGGGAAAATGGCATCCTGCCTGAAAATACTGGACCACTCTATGTATGTAACAGGTGCTTATACATTTTCTACCTCCACCCACCCCTTCCCCAGACCCAATGACGATACACACCAGGGGTGTCAAACTTGCAGTGTCATGTCGTCCTCATATGATGTATCATGACTTTCCCCCCCTTTGCTAAACCGGGGGTGGGGGTGGCAGCGCATAATACATCCAGCTCGCGGGGCCGTGAGTTTGACACCCCTGCTATACACAAACCCTGTTTCTATAATTTTGCTTCCTTTAAAACAGGCATTGCAACTTTCTTTTTCTCAAGAATGCTTCTTTTCATTCAGAGAAGGGAGTTCTTTAGTATTCCCAGCATTGTTCTGGGGTTGCTAAAATATTTATTTTGAATTCAGTGCATAGAAGAAGTCTTGCTATTTAGTTTTTCTTTGCTCTTTGGAATTGCCATGAAATTGCAAACATAGTGTATTTTTAAGGTAGTTTCTCCACTTAAGGCAAGGCAGCAGCTATTTTCTGCTGTGTTCCCATGGCATTGCTTTCCTCCTGTCCCCCGCTCGGGGGGAGGGAGGGGGGAGACAGGCTTAATTAAGATGGGCTTTTTTTAGCTTTGCCAGGGCCAAAATAGCATTTTCCAGCATATTCCAATATAATTCAAAGGGACCCTCAAAATGTGTACAGTGAGCTAGGCTCAGTCACCCATTCTTATGAAGGGAAATCAAGGGACTGGAAACAGAGACAATAGAGGCAGATTAGAGACTTGTGGATAGCAGTTTTCTGTTGATTGGATGAATAGTGGTCTAACTCAAATGTAACAGGGTGATGTAGAGGTTAAGACGTTGCACCAAAACAGGAAATCCAAGTTTTAGACCTGCCTTAGACTACAGAAGCTAGTGTGCTGTCTCTGTCTCTGTCTGTCTGTCTCTGTCTCTCTCTTTCTCTTTCTCTCTCTCACACACACACACAGAGACACACACAAACACCTGTGGTTTAGTACATGGGTGTCAAACTCGATTGCGTTATTGGATTTTTCACGATGTATCAAGTATATCCTTGCCAGTATAACTGAGTCCATCCATGTTGTTTCTGGTCATCCGCTTCTCTTTCCTCCTATCTTTCTTCTAGTCAGGGAAATGGCACTGAGGGAAAGATAAAACTATCGCTATGCCATAACCTGTAACATGATTTCTCAAAAGTTGTCTTCCCTAGCGAAGGAAATTTGATTTAAAAAAATTCTCTTGGTAATGTTTTTGGACTTCTTTTACTTTTAACTTATCAAAGGTTGCAGAAGTGCTATTTTTCTGTTGCAAGCTGCTTCATCATTTTGAAGCGTCCTTAGCTACTCGTGTTTCCTGATCTAAAAATTCTTATATCTTGGAAGCCTTTATTAAAAGTGTGGGAAGCCAGAGAGGTTCCAGAGAGGAAAATGGACTTCATATTGAAATATCAGACATTCATACAAACGGATTGGTCACTTGTAATAATATAAGCACAAGAACCCCGTGTCTCAGCCATACAAATTTCACTGGGATTCTCTTTTCATTTGAAATAAATTTGGAAAGCAAATTCTCTTATCAAAATGAATTACAGCTGTCAGAAAAATGCGTAGGAAAAAAAAGTTTTAGATGGTGCTAATCAAAGTTTCCTTCTCCACTTTTCGTGCATAAATTATCATTGATCTTCCACATCATGTTTAGCATTCATCAGGATTTAGATGGTCATCTTCATCTAATCCACCATTGATTCATCAATACATACCGTACTACTTGGATACCTCTGGAAAACCTGTCAAAAGGCATTCGTGTCAATATTCTTCCCACCATGTTTCTCTTGATGTAGATATTTATTGTGTGATTAAGACTAATCTAATCTGGTAATAAAATTTCCACAAGCAAACAACCAGTCATTCTGGAGGCAATTAATCAACTAAGATAAGACCCGTTTTTCTCCCTGTGTGCATCTTGCTCCCTTCCTTTCCATCCTGTCAATTTTAAATCAGTTTTAATGTTAATATTAATTGTTTTAATGTTTCAATGTTTTATCTTGTTTTTATTATTGTCAGCTGCCTACAGTTGCTTTTAGGCAAGATGGGTGACATATAAATAAAACAAACAAACAAACAAACCATGCTCAGAGAGCGCCAAGGACTTCAATGGCATGTGCTTTCATTCTCTTCTTTTCATTAGTCATGACAAGAAATCCATCCTGAATTCTGGGAGGGGAATAGGATTACAGTAAATACAGCAATGGAGGTGGAGGCCTTCATGAAAGAACACAAATCCCAACTGGAAGACGATGGAACAGGGGCAACAGGAGGAGAGAGTGGGGTGCAGGATATGGGGGCAGGTGGGGCCACAGCCCCCCCTGGAAGCGGAGGGGGGAGAGTTTCACCCATAAGACAGATCACAAGACAAGAAATGAAAATATTTAAAAATGCTTTTTTTCTTTCCTTCTTTTTACACTTGAAAGTGGTAAAATATGTAGTTGAATCTACGACTTATAAAATATTTGTATATCTATGAAGAGAGCCTTTTTCTTTTTTTAATGTATTTTTATAAAATATTCCACTGTTTGATTATTGTAAAAATTGTAACCTCGAACATGGTACAGCTGTAAGAGAAAAATTGATGATTACCCATATACCCTTTTCCTCTATATCTTGAAAAAATAAATAAAATTTTGTCAAAAAAAAAAAAAGGAATCAGTGTTCAAATAACCAAATTTAAGTTGACCATATTAGGATATGTAGGAAAGGTACATACAAAGAATTGTGACTAAAAGACAACAGTAAATTAAAAATGCTAAAATACTTGCTCAGACCTCTGTCAAACCTGAGAATATGCAGGTAGTCCTTGATTTACCACCTTTTAACAACTGTTCAAAGTTATGACAGCACTGAAAAAGTAACTTACAACCACACTTACAAACATTGCAGTATCACATGATCAAAATTCAGGCAGTTGGCAACCAGCTTGTATTTACAACAATTGCAGCATCCTAGAGTCTGTTTCCAACTTTCCCAGGGGACTTCCAGCAAACAAAAATCTACCTGGGAAGTCAGGTTCATTTAAAGACAGCATGATTCACTTCACGATTGTGGCAATAGGTTGTAAAATCAGGCGCAATTCATGATTAATGACCATAATCATTTAGTAATGGATGCTCCTGTCCCAGTTGTGGCCATAAATCAAGGGCTAATGTGGTATAATAATTGGCATGAGATATACACATCAAAGCATAAAAATGTTAAAAATTAACCAATGGTTAATGCTTAGCCGAAGCCATTTCTCAGTACCCATAATCATACAGATTCAGTTATTCTTAATTATTCTTTGCCTGATTTTTCATATCACTATGCAAAACCTTGTGTATCATTTTAGGGTTAATGTTAGAAAGTGCTTATACTGTGGTGAATTCTGTTCTGCTGGTCAGGAGTGAGGTAATTAGAGCATTCCAAGGTTTTGTATGAAACTGGCAATATAGAAGAAAATATTCTATAGTTTCAACATATTCCTCAGAGACATACCTGTAATGGATAGGGTTTCTTTTTCTTTCTTCCAGTCAGAACTACTGAAGGGGGAGCATTACCTCAAGCTAAGGTAAAGGCCCCTCTCCGATTTGGGATGTTAAGCTGTGTGAGATAGCTGGTGCCAGACAGCATCTCATACTATCTGCCCTGAGTGGTACCACCATTATCCATTTGGCGGTGTATGTCAAAACAAATGCTGCTTAAGTGTGCCCTTGCTTGCTTGTAATCCAGAGACAGTAATTAAGTGGGATAAAGTCCTATGAGAGCTTGTTATAAACTTGTTCCAACCCACTTTGAAATCTCCCCTGTAATGTCAGTGGTACTAAGCCTATAGGGAAAAGTGTCAGTTTTAGCAGTAGCATTGCAGTTTGTCATATTCCGGTCTCATCATTCCAGCCTCCATGCGTAGTACAGCATTGGGGACACATCAAATTAGGGAGTGGTCAAAGTTGAGTGCCATATTATAATTGAGTTAGGGCTTGGCCTCAAAGAGCTTTGTGGCTGCCAGTATACATTGATGACTTCTGGAGTGAAGAAATCTTAAAATGGCTGCTGCATTCCTATGTGCATTTTGTGATGCCTAGATAGCCAGGGGTATTTTGATTTTCATTAACCTGGAAGATTACTCACAGGTATCAAAAATATTCCATTTTTTCAATGGCATTATTGTTAATAGCAGTGTAGTAATCTCTCTCTCTGCTAGTTGGGTAGATGGAAGTTTGGGTTCCCAGGCCTATCAATCACATCATTTATATAAAGATTAAATTAGAGAGGTGCCAGCATGCAGGCTGGTTTTACAACCTTGGTAATTGAAAAGGTGCTAATATCCTTGATAGGTGCATCTTTGAGTGCTCTTTTTTCATGTAATGCACAAATAAGATACAACAATCACCAATGGTGGTGTTATACAGGTAGTCCTCAACTTACGAGCACAATTGAGCCCAAAATTTCTGTTGCTAAGTGAAACATTTGTTAAGTGAGTTTTGCCCAATTTTACGACCTTTCTTGCCACAGCTGTTAAGTAATCACTACAGTTGTTAAGTTAATAACATGGCTGCTAAGTGAATCTAGCTTCCCACTGATTTTGCTTGTCAGAAGATCGCAGAAGGTGATCACAAGACCTGGAATGCTGTAACCATCATAAATAAAACTCAGTTGCCAAGCATCTGAATTTTTATCATGGGACCATGGGTACTGTAACTTCCAACAGTCACTAAATGAACTGTTGTAAATTGAGGATTACCTGTACGCCTTGATCTATAGCTTAATCCAAGATAAAGAGTCAAATGCTGGTTCAAGATTAACGATAGCTGCCTAAAGAGCAGCAGTACAGGTAGCTGAGTTACGAATGTAATGGAGCCTGCCCATTTTGTACCTTGAACAAAATCACTCCCTGCTTTCATCCACGTATTCGCTAATTTAATGCGTGGGCAAATGTGTGATTTGTTAAGTGCACGAGGTATCTCAGGATGCGGAAGACCATGGGGGGGGGGGCTCCCCAACCCACTAAGATACCTGATGCTTCCCCCTCCCTGCCATGCTGGACTCACTTACCTTGCAAAGATCTGTTTCCTCTCTGCTGCGGTTTCTTTCGCTTTGATGGAAACTCCTGGACGCGAAAAATGTTTGCGGTGCCTGTCTCTTCCTCCTGCTCCCCTCCCTCAACTCTTTTCTGCCACCACCGGGACACTTTTTCACCTAAATGGAGACCTGATGAAGCTTCATCTGCATGCAGATGGAGCCTTTGAAAACGGAGGGATTAGCTCCATTTTGAAATGCCCCATAGACACTTATGAGGCCTTTGAAAACAGATGGCTTCTGATTAATTCATTCTATCACACTATATTTCTTACCAGGAAAGGTATTGGTGAAAAGTATTGATGTAAACTTGATTTAGTTTCCTTTTTTATTTCCTGCTTTTAATTTATTTTGCTTTCAGTATATGTGGTATAACACTGCTTATCCCATAATGGAATAGTTTGATGGATATATAACTATGTGGAAATAGTTCAAAGTTGCCATTATTCCCTTAAAATAAAAGTAAATCCTTCAGGATGGATTTTCATTTATGTTATGTATATTCCCATAGTGATAAGTTACGTACATTTAAAACTAATTGCTGTCACAGATACTGAATAAAATAAAAGCAGAGTGATTTTGGACTCAAAATCTTTAAAGGAGAATCTCTCTTTTCCTGTGTAATAAATGTAAAGACATAAATACCAAACAGGATAATTATGTTTAATTAAAACAAGAACATGCGTCATTAGAGTGTGCTAATCATATGATTTTCTAGTCATACAGAAGAAGAGGTGCTTGTAGTAAAATCACATGTATCTACCAGATGATATGCCAAATTAATTTTAATAGAAGTAATTTTCTACAAAATGGGAGAATATATATTGTTTCATTTTTATTGTTCACATCAGTCAACAAAACTACGGTAAGTACTCTCCTCCCATGGACAGCTCATAGAAAAATGTGAAATTATTTAAAAACTTTCCAGTTCAAAAAATATTCCTTCCATCAGCCATCATTTTTTGGAAAATAGCAGACAGTAAATTAGTACCATTAAGCTACTTCCCCCCCACTCCCTGAAGATAAAATTGAGATTTATTTCATGGATATTAGCCATGGAGTTTTCGAACAACAATCTGGAATGGCTTGCTGCTCATCTTTGCTCCTTCACTCTTGTTAGCTGTATTTTTTCCCCAAATAATTTCTGTTGGTCAAATAACAGTCTAAATAATTCCAAGCTAAAAATCTATTCTTTCCTATATCAATGTTTGTAATACAACATGTTACTGCTGAACAAAAGTGAACAAATAATTTAGCAATAAAATGCTTTCAGAGCTAGTTCTACCCACTACTTAAAAAACTTTGTGTGAAAATTGAAGCTAGCTTTATATTGCTGAAGAACACGGTAAACATGATTTAATTTTTTTCATTTTATTTAATACACAAAATATTAAAACTGAAAAAATACACCCAAATATTCTAACATAAAATACCTGAGCAGACTGAAGGCAAAAACACTCATCATTACATTCAAAAGCATTTGAGCAAAATAGAAATGCAGGTAACAATATTCACAGACTGCAGTAAATGGTCTCTTGAGTGGCACTTTTCATAAATCTCATGTATTCCATGGAAAAAGTACTAAAATATTCAATACTATGATTTGTAATGGAACTTGATGTATAAAATATTGGAAAATTATGCACACTTACAACTGACTGCTTAAAGTATCATTTGGACATATAGAAGAGTAAGTCTTTTTTTTTTTTAAATAAAAGAAAGCTTTGATATCCATTCTGTGTCTGCTGGCTTGATTGGAGCAAAATTGTTCTCAAGGAGCATGTGCAGCTCCCTTTTCTGCAGGATGAAATACTTTTTTCAGTCTTAGGACTCCATCTTCTTCTGGGAGATCACATGTTGGCAATTACTGGTGGAGGAGCTGAAAGTCTCCAACTAAGCATGTTTGGTACATTTAACTGCTCCCCCCCAATTTCCAGAATTCCCATAACAGTAATTCATATTTGAATTGTATAATGTATAAACCACATTCAACACAGCTAAAGAAAGCCCTATTCACCATTGTCTACAAATCTAAATCTGAGGTAAAGAGCCTATCACATCAACTTTTGATTTTGCAGATCTGTAATTGAAAACTAAAATACAAGTAAAAATTACACTGTTCAATAGTGTTTACAAACATCAAATCCTATGTTTTACTTTCAAGTGATATCATGGTCACTTTTACTGTATAAAACAAAAAACCAACAAAACTAGTCATGTTTATTATGAAAATAAAGTTTTATGATCTCACAAATGTAATCTTTTTCAGAGTAGTATATCAACACATTGCAGAAACGGATATTTATAATCTAGGAATGACCAAGTGCAAAAACGCTTGAGCAGAATTCTTTTGCAACAAAACAGTCCTGCTCTTTCTTCTAAAAACTGTTTCTGAAATCTGCAGAATGTGCAATGTGATGTTTGTAGAATGGAAGCTACAACTGAAAGAAGTGATAGGCAGACATGGGAAGACAAGTCCACACTTCTTTCATCCTTGCATAATCCTACAATCAAGCCAATGATTGTCTTAAGAAGTTAATAAAAAAGTCAGATACAAAGAAACTAGTTATCAAAAAAGAATTATGTTAAGAACATTACTTCCAGATGCCTAATTTCTCTAGAGAGCCATATTTTAATTTTCACATTTGAAATAGAGAATTAAATTGAATAGTGTATGTTATTTAGCACTCACACACGCACACACACACACACACACACACACACACTTCAAAAATGAAAATATATTAAATGCTGACATTTAATATATACCCTTGAATCATTTAAGTGATAATGGATAGTAACTATCTTTGATTTAAATATGTAATATTGCCTCAGGGAATGGAGTGGTTCCATTCAGAGATCCATGTAGGCTCAAAAATATGCACAAATCTGCTTATGACAAGATTCAATAAGAAGAACGTGGTGAGAAACTTAGCAATGGACGGCATTTATCTACTGAAATTAGTAATCTATAAAAGGAGCACATTTATGAGACTGTAATTCTATTATGTGCACTACAACATCTGTATCTACAAGTAAGCATTTGTCCATAGTGACAAGATGTTATTTAAAAACTGATTTTTATATTGTTAATTAGCACCAAAAATGAACTGACCTAACAAAAATGAAAAATAACTTTTAAAAACTAAAAAATATATTTAATTCAGCTAATCATCAACTTCACAAACTTTAATCATGGATATTTGTAAAAGACAACAAATCTTGTTCTAGCTTTTAAGATGATCCTAACCAAACCAGTAAAAATCAGTCAAAACTGCGTAGTGTAACACTTTATAGAATAACTGACTTTGCATATCAAGCTTCCCAGAAATGAAGAGAACCTTGTGTAACAGGAACACTAAGATATTGGCCATTCCATCTGTACACTATTTTATAACAGGAATGCCTATTGTAATTGACACATGGTTTTAGTAAAATGAAGGGGTCAGTGGAATTAAAAGATTCTATTGAGAAGATTAACCTTCACAGGAACTGAATGAAGAGAACTACATTTATTTCTTCTATGACTTTTTTGGCATTCCCCAAATTAATTGGAACACTCTGTTTGTTACCCTGTCTTCCCAGCTAACAAATTTTCTCTCCAACTTACTTGTAGTCTTTTATTTTTTTTAAAGTAAGCTAGCATGCTGCAAGAACCAGGACCAACCTATATTTCTAATGATGCCTCTGGTCCCTATATTAGGGATGAACCTGGAAAATAAAGAGCTTGTGTGTACGTGCATGCGTGTGTATGTGTATGTGTATGTAAAATCCAGTGTTTGTTTGCTTTCTGTTATGACTGGATATGCTGACCATGGCAAACATTTAGTGGGAATGCTTTCAAACAGGCTTTGAAAATTCCAAGTATGCCCACTGGCCACAAAAGACTAAGGAACTCTGTCTTCAAGTAATTAGAAACATATAATTTGCAAGTGTCCCTGGGACAGAATTTTTTATTTATGTATTTATTTACTTATTAAATGTATATGCTGCCTTTCTCACTATTGAGCAACAATACAACTAAAATTTATTGTAAGGAAATTTACATTTTTGGGTTTTTTTTATACATTGCTGTAAAAATGTTCATTGTCTCCAACATCTGGAAATACTTTGGAGATATTATCTAATACTTTTATCTATCTGTTATCTACATTTTAAATCTTTTTTTTAGTGGACAGAAATCCTTATACATTTGTTTTTAATCAATTGCTTATTTCATTTCTGACGAACCCTTTTTATATTTTGAAATGTTACTTGTTTACATGTAAATATAATTAATTATACTAAATAAATGTTTACATGTATATTTGTAAAAATGTGAAATAATGTCATTGTTTGATAAAGGATAGTAGTCCTTGTAGAATCCCTTCCTTTCTATGCTATAGTACTGCAAAATTCATATACCATTGTTTATTTAAAAGTACCCACTTCACTTTTTTCACTAAAAAAATCCCAGTCAAATCAAATTATGAAGAGGATATGAGCCATTGTGAGTATGCATATCAAGGGCTTCAAGAGACAATCTCTCTCTCTCTCTCTTTTCTGGTAATGGAATCCTTTGCAACATGATTTTCTGCAAATTTTTGGAAAGGAAAAGAGTAAAAAATATTTTAAACCATGGATATACTTAGAAAAGATTTTTAAAATCCCCTAAGGGACAGGGAAGCAGAGGGAATTAAACATCTCTCCTCATCCTGAGCTTTAATTATATTATGTATGATCTATCAGATTCTACCCTTTTACTATTTTTAAAAGTCTCATGGCAACTTTCTTTATGATAGTATGACAATAAAGTTTGACTTAATCCAATGGCCTACAGAAAATAGACAATATCTATTACAACCAGTTCTTAACAGGGCAGGGCAGTCATATACATAATGACCCAACCCCCTACGGTCATGTGATTGCACTCAGCAACTGGCACTGCCATTTACTTCCATTTTCCAGCAAAAAACGCCCATTGTGAACAATGGATTTGCTTAACAACTGCAGCATTCGCTTAACAACCAGGGGTGGGTTCTATTTATCTTTGCTATCAGCTCGCAATGGGACCATGCGCTTGCACAGAAGCTTCTGCGCATGCGCAGAGCATCTGTGATGACATCCGGGCAGGTGGGCAGAGCCTCCCACCACATTTACTACCGGTTCAGAACCCACTAGTTAACAACTACCACAAAAAGATACTGATAGTCTTCTATTTACAACAGTTCATTTAGTTACTGTTCGAAGTTACAACAGCAATGAAAAAAGTGACTAATGATCAGTTTTCACACGACCATTGCAGCATCCCATAATCATGTGATCAAAATCTGGATTGTTGGCAATTGATTCATATTTATGACAGTTGCAGTGTCCCAGGATCATGTGATCACCTTTTGCAACCTTCTTACAAGCAAAGTCAGCGGGGAAGCTAGATTCACTTACCAACTGTTTTACTAAGTTAACCACTGCAGTGATTCACTTAACAACCATGGCAAGAGAGGTCATAAAATGGACAAAACTCACTTAACCAATGTCTCACTTAGCCACAAAAATTTTAGACTCAATTGTGTTGTAAATTGAGGATTACGCATAGCAAAATTGGGGATGGTCTCATGGTGACATGGTTAATGATTAGCTTATGACTTGTAATTCTGGGGTCATAAGATCATAAGTCAAGGACTTCCTGTAGACTATATTTTAGAAACTGAAATCACAAATCTAGTTGCATCCCAGAGCTTCCACGCATATTCCTGTCACAATTTTGACTTCCCTCCATCCCTTGAAATATCATAGTCTGCACCTTTTTTTAAACTTTAAAAGCAACATGTCATTCACAGAAAGGAGAGCTATTATTAAAATTCAGGAAGTGTATCTAGATGTTCAAGTTTAGTAGTCGGTACTTTGAAACAGGATTCATACTGCTGGACTTTCAAACAGTATTCATTATGAAAATATTACAGCATATGTTCTTGTGTGAACAATTGTTCACATGAAGATGGAAACCACTAGAACTGTGAATTTAACTAGAATGTTTTGCAAGTTGGTTCACTAAAATGCCACTGAATAATCAAGCCACCGCTTTTTTTAATGAATGAAAATATTTCAAGTATGTTTCTCACCTTAAATATTTATCACGCAGATTAGCATCAAGTTTCAAAAATCTACAAAAATGAACTAAAAATGCATTCTTCACCCGTTCCAAAAAAACGGGTAAGCTGTTCAATCATACGTCCTTGGCATAAATATCCAGAAATATATTAATTAAGTATTAATTACAAATACTTTTAACAAATGCCATGTATTTCTAAAATAGTTAATATTAATGTTGTTCTAGCTACATTATCTTATTTTCTAGAAAAAGGAAGCAAAAGATTAATATTGCAACTGAAGAAGGATTTCTCAGGTTACAAAATTAACCCTAAAATCTAGGCTACTTAGGGACTAAAATATTTCATATTGTTCTATATTGCAGTGGACAGAAACATACTATATTGCATGAACAGTACAGAGCCCATGCAGATGTTAAGAGCTATGAGTATTGAAATAAATAATTCTATCAACTGTATTGCACAAAATGAGTCTGAGATCCAAGTGTGCAAACAGGTCATCCTTGACTGCAAATTATTTTTTTGCTAGATTTTTTTTTTTTTGGCAGATACTCATTTGTTTACAGGCACTAGAGATCAGAAATGGTGATTGAAAGCTTTAAGGATACATCTAGCATTTCTGAATAGAGGTATTTATAAATTAATGTTTGAGTCATGTGTAGCCCACTGGCTAAGCAATATTAAAAAAAACTAGTAGGTTCGAAAATCAAAGTTGCACAATATATCTATGCTTAATGCATAATTCCAAGAGCTGAAAGATTGGAACATGCCCTCCTTTCAACTGCAACCCTCTAGGGTGTTCTGAAATTTTCAAAAGTCTACTCAGTTTCTCATGGTTTTACTGTTTTAAAGTAGTTACATGAGAAAGTTACTGTTCAGGAACCAGAACCCAAAAAAGCCACCCCTTAATCACATGGACCTAGACATGGAGATTTTGAATATGGTCCCTCCTCTTTTCATATTAATTTCTCCGACAATTCTTATTATTGTTTAATCCTCCATGCCGATTGTACATGTAAGAATTCAAAATAAAAAATTAACACTTGCACAGTTTTATTCTTAAACAGTTCTTATCTCCAAATTGGTTTCTGATCCTAAAGATATACAGAAGTCAATTTGAATCTTTACGAAAAAGCATTTTCTCAAAGGCTAATTGAGGTGCAGTGGCTCAGTGACTTCGTGAAACTGGAGGTGGTCTCTGCTCCAGTGGTTTGAGCCTTAACACTGCATGGTTAGGTGAGCTCCCATCACTTGCCTCAGCTTCTGCCCACCTAACAGTTTGAAAATATGTTCTATGCGAGTAGATAAACAGATACTGCTTCGGTGGGGAGATGAGCTGGCACTTTGTGCAGGTGGTCAGATTCCTGCTGGCTCTAAACCTTAACAGTTGTGACACCCATTTGCGAGGTGGCTCCGGTAGAAGCAGGGGGCCTTGGATGAGGAAGAGCTGCTCATCTTTCTTTCTAGTGCAAACCTAGCTCATCCGCCTATGGTGCACCTGAATGTATACAACAGAGCTAGTAAATTGGCAGCCAAACTACTACTCTGCATTAACATTGTATTCTCCTGGCTAATGTAACACTGCCATCTACTACTACTACTACTGATGATGATGATGATATTTAATTCAGCTGTGGGAATTTAATATAGCTACTATTGTTGATTCCTTGAGACTGCCTAGATCATGGATGTCAAACTCAATCGCGTCACGTGACGTATTGTGACTTTTTTGCCTTTGCAGAGCCAGGGTGGGCGTGGTTTGCGCATGATGCATCCATCCTGCGGGCTGCCAGTTTGACACCCCTGGCCTAGACTCTATTAAAAAGTAGTGATGTTTTCATTTTAAAATTTCCTTAGACTATTTTCCTGAAATACCTACAGTCCTACACAATTTCATGTTTAATTGAAGAAAATGTCTAAGATTTCAAATGGGCTTTCTTGTGTGTAGCCTGGCTACAATTACACTGTTTCTTATTTTTTTAATGGACACTGTAAATCCAAATTAAAAGCAAAAAGAGAAGGGGATCCAAAATAGGAAAAAAGCAAAACATTTCAGATAAAAGTGTAAAACTACTCTCAATATACAATCTAAAACTATAAATTATTAATTTATAGGCAGGTACAAAAATATGTAAAAAGGATAAAGTACTATACATCCTAAGTATGCACAATTCACATAGCATGTAAAATAGCATCCATTCAATAAGAATATGATTAGAGATTTCTCAGTTCACCCGCTTCTCGTATATAGGTATCATTCCACAATCAACAGCTTTGATTTTCTAGTAATACATAAATCCATAATAGATTGTCCAGAAGTGTCTTACAGATTCTAAAGTGTATTGGATAGCTCCTTAACTTCTAATGCTTTCAGTCTGAATAGCCATAGATTATGAGCTGGTATGCAATAAGCTACCACCGTGTTAATAAATATTAGCTACTATGACACACACATACCCACACCATATGCACTGCAAAATAGATAAAAGTTATACAGTCAAAAAGAGCCTTTACTAAAACCTATTATAACCTTTAACAAATTAAAGTTCTCATCGGCATCTGATTAAAAGGACAACCTTCCCAGGAGATGCCAATGCATGAATATGAAGAGAACTTTTGTGCCCTTAGCTTCTGCTTGAGAACGAATAATTTGGCAAGTACGATTTCCCTTGCTGTAGCACTGACAAGAGACAAAAGGTCACTGCCAAAATTCTATTTAGCATACAGCTATGAGAGGCATAGAAATGCTTTCCAAGGTCAATCTTCATTGAACGAGGTCTGAGAATAGATTGCACTACATTGTGCTCTGCCAGCTGTTGGCAAAAAGCCCAGTATAGCAGTAAAAAAAGGAACTCATTGCGGATGTTGTAAGTCATCCATTAAGTAGGACACAGAGTACACCAATAGCTCAGTTTAGTGCCATAAAACCTAAGAATGTTTTAATATCCTATTAAAAGTAAGTCTGAATACCAAGACTGGCTTGACCTTGAAGCATTCCATGTAAAGATGGTAACATTAACCCATGTAATGATTCACACATAGCACAATCTAAATTGTTAATATTACAGAACAATTCTATAAATATTTTTTAATAAATTAGAAAAAAATGATAAACAAAAGAGACAATAAGTAACCAAAGGCACTTTAGGCAGGAATTATAGTGGATACAAGTAAGGAAAATATGTACTATAACTTTGTTTAGAGGAAGAATCTCTCCAGGAAGAAGAAATTAGCCATTATGTAAAAGAGCTGCTAAGAAATACAATGATTGCCAGGTTTTAAGCTCATGGTGATATGCAAAAGCAGCAAAATTTTATCTCTAGATACAATGCCTTATACATTTTATTTAAAGAACCAAAATATTTGCTGCTTTTTAAATAGTTATATGTGACATTAACATACATTAACAAAGGCAGGTCCTTTTAAAACTTCGTTGTGCACAAATAAGTATTGATTTCTTTGATGCCTACATTTTATCAATCCAAATAATATTGAAAGATTTCCCCAATAAACTAGAAGTGTCTAGCTCTACACTAGGTTCTGATGGACCTAAGAGGTGCTGAATGACATTAGCAAAAGATTACTCTAATGGAATACTTCCAGGATGCATTTTAAAAATCTCTGTATGCAGCTCTAGGGAAGTTTTCTGAATTGCCTTGTTTGTCTGTCTTTAACCTGGTCTTTCTAACATGGTTATTAGGAATTATAAGAATTGTCCAGTAACATATCTAGAAAAGAACGTATTAGAGAAATGATAATTTACACAATACAGGGTTTCACTGCCCTTGAATAAAATGGCTTCTTTGCAGAAAATACTCTATTAACATTTCATTTCTACTGTGGCTGGATGTCTAGTTCTTCAATTCTTTAATTCAAATAATTATGCAAAATGTTTTGGATGTATTAAGTTATTTCGCAATACAAACTGATATCTTATTTACTCCAACAGTAATATTGCCAAAATAAATATGGGAGTGGTGATTCAATGAAGTAAGTACACAGAAGTATATTGGACATATAAACTTGCAATTTTAAAATAAATAAGTATAAGCCATTTGCTTCAATACCAAGGAATCAATGCAACCATGTTTTCTCTCAGTGTCAAGAACAAAGTGCTTACTGAGTAACAGATTTATGCATTTCTTTTAAAAATTAGTAAGTAAAAAAATTGTTTTCTTATCATGAAATATCTCTTTGGAAACCTAAAGCCTTTCCATTTTCTACTATTGATAGAAGATGTGGCTTAGGTTTTCCTATATTATCTATACTTCCACATCTATTACTGTTTTGGCCAGCTAAAGATTTTACACAATGCTGCATAATGAATGTAAAAAAAGAGGAATTATTACAAAGTATGGCATTTGATATAAATAAACAGGTGCAAAAACAACAGCAGCAACAGAGAAAAGAAGTGGAAAATATGCTGCAATCTTCAATAATTTACTGTAGGAAGAGAAAGAGAATAAAATAAAATTATTCAAGCAATAAAATGTATGAGTACTTTTCTTGGTCTTAGTCTTTCTTAATCTCATGTGGTATTTGATTTCAACTCCCACAATTCCCAAGCCAACATGGTTATGCTGACTGGAGATACAGCTACAATTTATTGGTGGATGGGAAAATCAAGCTGGAAAGGCTAACGTAGCAAATAAACAACAGGTATTACTGAAGCAATACTATGGAGTAATGTTCAACATATAATTTCTTTGCAGAAGAACATCCTAGAATATGTTAAGGCAGGAAATTGGAATTGTATCACCTCAGCTGGTAGGAGAACCATCTACCCCATGGCTGACATTTAAAAGAAAAAAATATCAATATAGACTTCCATTCCTTCCCTCACCAGTTCATAAGAGAGCAATTCATACAATTTCTATATTTTCTGTAATTATTACTATGAGACTTGTCAGCTAGCAGAATTGCAAAATGATCTGAAAAATTCAGTTTATTTTTAGTGTAGGAAAAGAAAAAAAATAAGTTTGGAACAAGATGAAAATAAACAAATCTCATCTCCATCCTCTTGCTGCAGAGAGCTTTTGTTGGATCTAAAGCAGTTCTGAAAGCTAAAAGATTTTTTTTCCTTTGTCCAACTCCTAATAATGTACTATAAGAAGGGCAAAAAATGTGATACAAGAGTGTTCAATGTATTACAATTTAAAACAAAGATAATTAAAATACCTTGATTTAAGTTTTGTAGTACTTGTATTCATGAGTATACCCAAAATGACTATCAGAACAACAGCAACAAATCTGCATGGATCAGGATCAAGTCTGATATGGTATCTAATTTATAAAGAAAGAAAATACAAAGGACTACTGCAATTTGTATTACTCACATGCAAAATTATTTTTCTAGTAGCAACAGCAAAATACAGTAAAGGAGATGAAAAGATTCTTGAAAATAAAACAAGCAGAGAAACAATACCCTATCATTAGATGGCCCAAATGCAACTTCTTCTCTCAATTAAAGCTGTTTTAACAATAAAAATATTGAATTACTGTAAACTACCTCATATTTCAGAAACTGTAAAAAAACCAATGCCAATTTTAAGATAATGAAAAAATACTTATAATGGATTTTTCATTTCAGGATAAGTTCCTAGTGTGCTAAATTTTAAAACATTTGTTGTTCTATGTTTCCTTGCAACCATTTTATATTTTTATTTTTAAATATTTTTTTCTCTAGTTCTCTGCCTGCTAATGTACTGTGGCTGCCTCTCACATTCATAAGTCATCTGAACTGATTTCATCTACACAGCCAAATACTTCATGAAGTCTTCTAAAAGCACATATATTAGCTTATAGGGCCATCTCATAACAGATTTTTAAAAATAAAACCTGCAAATTTGGGATGATTACCTGATATTTTTTAGCCAATAAATTAAAGATGGACAACTAAGAAGCACAATCCATGTCATTAAGTTGATGACAGTGACATGCATCTTAAGGCTATCTATAATGCTGTCATTGGCCATGGTGGTGCTAAAAGAGTTTCTTGCTTCTGAAGGACAATCCTCTGATTTGCAGCTGTTCCTCACTTCGTTTTTTGAATCATCTGATTTAGGTTCAGAGTTCTTTATGGGCTATAAAAATATAAATATATTTCATAGTTTTTTCAGCATTAGTTAATATAAGTATAAAGAATAAATTGAAATGTCCACAAAATAATGTAATAATAGCATGACATAATTCAGTTGTTTAAATTCATGAGATTATATATTATTGTTTTATTTTAAATCAGACTCCTTCCTGTTGAAGGATTATTACTATTTTTAATTGCTGTCCCTGTCTTGGTTAGTTCTTGAAGCTTAGCAACACATTCTACGGCAAAATTTTGCAGGAGATACTAAAAATAAATGAAAGCATAAATAAATAAATAGCTCTTTGTGTGTGTTTTGAGGGACCACCTTGCCCTGAACAGAAGCAGATCATTTCTTTTTCTCCAATCCTTTCCCTTATATATTGCATCTTTTAGATCAGGGGTCTCCAAACTTCAGCCCCCTATTTTAGTTAGTTAATCTAAGATTGGGAATTATAATTATTGTTTCTTCTGTAAAATACTCTGAGAAGAATGGAACATAAACTCTGGGGAAAAAATGACATACAAAGAGCTGGAGAGCCAACCGTGACATAACCAAGGCAATAGTCCTCATAGGAACCTATTTTCTGTCCCACTTCCTCTCAGGGTGTTCAGTTGCTCAAATGCTTGGACTTCCACTCATGGTACTATCTTGACACTGCATTGTTATGAAGTATTATTCAAGAACTGGAAACACTAAAATAAAACAGCTAGTAATCTATTTCTTCTTAAAAAAGAAGCTAGGAGATCGGAGACACAAGATTACAGTGGCAAACTAAACTTGATCTAATAGATATTTTTTTCAACCTTTCACCATGGGGGGGGGGGAGAAATCATAAATCCCCATGAAACAATGTGGCATAATGATATTCTGCGAACAGGAACTCTATATGTTAAGCATTAATGTTCCTAAACCAACCACAAAAAGCATACAATAAAAAGACTTACCACATTGCACACACTTAGTTTGGATCTTAAATTTGAATGGAAATTAACAACCTGTAACAACAAGCATATATTTTAGTTCTGTCACAACATTATATGCCTATGATCATAGCTTCCTAAAGTTAATTGTTTTGCTTTACTATTCTGTACTTCTTTGTTCTACAGTTTACTCTTTAAATATTTTTAAAGCTCTTATCTGGCATCTTTGTGGTTTCCTTATATTGCTTGAACACTTTACATTCTTACTGTATTATTGAATTCATATATACGCTCTGCATACCTGGAACTTCTTTGGGATTTTACTGCTACATTATTTACAATCCATTTTTAAAAATATTTCAGTCTGATTTCTTCCTTGGATAGAAAGATTAATGAGCAGGAAGCATTAGACTATTTCAGGGGCAAAGGGACAAATTGTATAACTTGGTTAAGAATTATCCAACAGCTCTCCCTCCTTCTGATTTTTCCCTAGAGACGCTTCTGTGTTGATTACCAGAAACATCAGAAGTAAATTTTTACACATAGATTTACATAGATGTACATAGATTTATATATGGGCAGGGTGGGTGATCTAAAGGCCAAACTAGCAAAAGCCTATGATCTTCCATGCTTAACATAAACTAGTGGGAAATTAACTAACCAACCTATAGCCTAAAAATGTCAATACTATGTTTGCATTATATCACATAACTTTTACTGTTTAAATACCTTGAATATATAATGAAAATAAGTCATCATTATTGCCAGAGCTCCACAGGTAGTCCAGGTAAGTAAAAACATTGAAACTGTAACACAAAACCTTAATCGGGTAATCAGACTGTTGTGAGATGGAAGTCCAGAGGGTCTAACAAATACAAAATAAACACATTTATGAAATAAAATATTAATTATATTACAAAATAAAATGACAGAGTTCAAGCTTCATATCAAACTGTGGTTTATGGTAAATACTAAGTACTATTGTGACTCAAGCTGCAGACTGACTTTTTAGAGCTCTAACATTCAAATGTTGGTTGAAAGTCGCTTGGCTGTTTTCCATTATTTTATTACTCAATATTAAATTGAGATTCAATAGACTCAGTAGGAATCAACATTCTAAAATGATTTACTATTTAATTGCAATCTTGGCTTTGCCAAATCAGAAATGTTAAGTTTCTTAATCATAGTTTGCCACAATACCTAAATGCATAGGGTCACAGGTTATACAGTTTTCCTTCCCTACAATTAGCTCTTTCATGATTTTGTTGCGCAGTTTACCATTATATGGGTGGATTTTCAACATTTTGGCTTATTTATTTTTAATGTGAGCCAGTGTGTTCATATAAAAAAATGATAATAAAGGATATCTCATCTCATCTCATCCCCACCTTATCCTTTTTCCACTTCGTATGTAATATCAAACCATTATTTGTAACAATACAGGGAGGGAAATAATAGAACACACACAAAAGAGATACAAATGAACAGCTGGTTATTCTACTTAACATAAAATTACTGTTTAAAAGTATCCTTTAATTAAACTACAAATGTTTTTATAGCAAGGGTAGGCAGGCTGAAGTACTTCAAACTTCAATACTCCTAACAAATTGGCAGCAGCTTTGATAATCTACACTGATAGGAGTGAAATCTAAAACATCTGGAGCCTGCTATATTTCCTACCCTTGGTCTATGCTATAAGGGTGGGAGGATTTTATGAATTAATTGGTAGAATATTTTACTCATAATATATATTGTCATAGTTCTTTCAAGCAAGTTTAAAATTTAACATATCTGTGTATGAATACATTTTCTTTGAGTTGAAGCATTTGTCAGGACAAAATTTGTATTTCTGAAGTTTCTTCCCACATGCCAAAGTGGGAAAATATTGAGAGTGTGTGCGTGTGTGTGTGTGTGATTTCAAGTGTTGTTAACTTTCCATTCTCGGAAAAGACGATCAAGCCACTTAGAGCAAATATGACCCATTTCCAATCTCTCAAATTGCTGGAGTCATTTTACCTTTTGTGCAAGTGTTGCCCGTAGAATACAGAAGTGTAGTAAATAATTGATTCCTGTTGCCTTTTAAGTGGTACAATGGCTTGTGCGTAATACTAGTAACTATAGGTTCAAAAAGTGTTGCTTATGAAACATTAGGTCTTAGGGCCTACATCAGAAACCTTTGCGTTGTGCTTGTGATATTTACAGTGCTTCAGTTTCAAGATGATTTTAAAAATGTCAATTCAGAAAATATTCTTGCATTGTTGTATATGGCAGAGGGAGCATATACTTCTCAGCAAGTTTGCCAATGTTGTTTCCAGCAATACCACTAAACGTTTGCATTTATTTATTGTTTTTTACCTTGTCAAAACTAAGTGCAATGAAGATAAGAGCCTTATAGATGAGTCAAGAAGTATGCCACCCCAATAGGCTATGCCAGTCCCAAACATAAAGAGAATCAGGGATACAAAAGGAAACCACAAGTCCTGGTTGTTGACTGTGACACGATCCAGCTCTGAATTCCTGAGTTCTTTAAACCAATTAAGTCTAAAACAAAACAAAACAGCATGACTGTTAAACAGCAAAACTAGTAATTAATCTTAGCTGCAAAATTAATGTTATAAATATATACAAAAATGCAAATGTTTGAGAAAAATTCTATAACTGTAAGAGAAAAATATATTAAAAAGAAACATACCCCAACAAGAACTTAATCATGTATGCTACAGGTTCTACTTTATAAGGCTTAGCTGCTTTAGTAAGTGCAGGAACAAAGTCTGAACACTGACCTGGAACAAAAGAAAAAATATTTGAAACCACATGTTCACAAATTAAATGATAAAGTTAATATTTATCTTTTTAGAGTACATTTGAAAATGCTTAAAAATTATACTATTGAAATCAATTATTTCTCAGACTACCTTTTTACTTGAGCACAAACAGAAAAAAATTAAAACCCAGATATTTAAATATCTATATTTAAATTAAAATGTTTAGTTCCATGCATACATTTTACAAGTCTTATTAAAAAGTCCAGTATAATGCAATTCTTTAGAAATATGCTTTTCAAAAGCTTTATTCTTTCGAGTTATGATAATTCATTCAGTGACTATTTGAAATTACCGAGGCACTGAACAAATGGTACTTAAGCATGGTCCCAAAGTAATGGCCACATGATCAACCACAGGGATGCTTTAACTCTTCTTACTTGCCTATCTCTCCCGCATTTCTGCCCCTTTGGCCCCCTGCACTCCCAGGCCCCTGCTTCCCTGTGCTCTTTCCACCCCAGATGATCTAAAGGCAGTTGGTGGGCATTGGAGGAGAGGTAGTCCCTTACTTTGGAAGAACTGGGGTTCGAGGCTGGGAGTGATCTAGACAGAAATGGCTTGGATCAGGATGGTCCTTGGCTAATGACTGGTGGGATTCAATAGCAACAAAGGGAGACCGGGATTGCTGTCGCTGAGAGATGCAGTCAAGTGGAATCAAGCTTTACGACTGCATTGCTTAGTGACAGAAATTATGGTCCCAATTGTCATTGTAACTTGAGGACTGTATTATAAAAACCTTATTGTAAAATATGATCCTGTTAAAGCCAATAAGCTATGAAATATTCATAATTCACTAATTACTAGTAATGTAAACATTTTATCTCTTTACATTCTAAAAGGAATTTATTTCATTATAAATAGTTTCGAACAAAAGTCAGCCTTGTTTTAAAAGCGATGACACAGAACATAAAGAACATAAAATTAAATGCAATGTGAACTAGTTTTTAGCGATAAACAAACCTTGCTTAAAAATCTTTTCATGTAATGTTACCTGTTGACACTAGGGACCTTAACTGTCTTCTGTAGGCAAGAAGAATATTAGAAATAATGTACATAGGAAGAGTGCCACCATGGAATCTTATCACCTACAAAACAAAGATGTTTTTTGGAAAACAAGAACATGGAAAATTCATTCCACCTTTCCCTTTATTCCTATACTAATTACCTCAGTCATTCTTACAATTCTGTGCATATATAACAAAGTGTCTTGCTTGAGACCATCCTGAATAGTCAAGGAAAGAGCAAGACTTGCATAAAAGATTTCCAATCCTAACCAATTCACTTTCAAAAATCTATTAATGGAAAAAGAAATGAATCTATTTTCTCTTGATTTGTAGGAAGATCATATGTTCCAATGTAAACATTAAAGAATAGCAAGACAGCATGAGTTGTAAAAAACCACATGTCTATGAGTGGTTTAAAGTAAGTGCTTTAAGCCCAAAAATGGTACAGTGAAATCCAATTGAGTGCAATCATTTATTTGCTTACACTTAATCTTGCCAAGCTAAAGCTATAACCCTCTAGCCTATTAGAGATATCCTGAGAGATTCTAGCTCAGGACTGCAGTTTCTTAATGTGAGCTTCTCTCTGGAATATACTGCCTCCTTCCTGAAAAAGCTCTGTGCTGCCAAGATTCTTCTTCAGGTGGATATTCCATCACAATATGATGGATCAGATCAGCATAAATATTAATATCAAAGTGTGGTTAGCAATTTACAAAAAAGCTTGGAAATGTTCAGTTTACTTTGGGACTCATTAGAGCCATGTGTCCTGCTGAGTGATCAGAATCTAATCTTCATTTATTTTTTTAAAAAAGGATGGACTGTGATATGTATACCTCAAGAATCTAGAATGTGACCACTTATATGGAAAATGTTTAAATTAAGGCAAGATGGATTTAAACAAAACTAATCTGAGAATTTTAATACACTAACAGACAATATCAGCTGCCATTTTGTTGCTGTCCCATCCTGTTCCAAAACAGCTAACTGGAGTTTTTCAATGTGTTTAGAATGTTATTATCTGGAATATTGTAGTGTAATCTACAAAACTGGCTTTAAATAATTTACAGTAAATTTCACTGTATGAAATGAATATATTCATTTCAATATTTCCTGTAAACAAGTAACAGATCTGTAACTGAACAATAGGAACCATCTCATATTATACTATACCTAATAACCCTAGACATGCTAGCTCAGAATTCAATCATACTCAATTTAGTGCAATTGTTTAATTATATACAGTAGTTGCATTAAGCATAGCTCAAAGATTTTTGAATATGCAGAAATTTTCTCCTATGAGAGAAGGTGCAGCAGATATATATATCCTATATCCAGTGGTAAAGGATACACTTGCTCAGAAAAATTCGCCATTTTAAATTATTTTCCTAGTGCATTTCCCTCCCATAGTATTTTTACTGCAATTACACAACTACTTTAAATTCTGCCTTAAAACAAGTAGGCACACATTATTTATTTTAATAGAAAATAAATAATAGGATTCTATGAATTCATGATTGCTTATTTGTAATATAACGAGGCAGACTTATGTCCCATCCTGCTGATATATTTTGTTGGAAAAAGGTAGTATTTGCATAGTCAAAAGCAGCTGGAGGCATCAGTTATTCATACTATTTCCTCAATCAATCAGTTTATTACGGCCCCAAGGCCAGATACAATAAAATATCTAATATAAAACAATGATAGAATCTAAATAATTAAGAAGAGATACACTCAAATAAAATAGGATATAGGGAGCAGCATAGTAGCATGAGAGTTAAAGGTTTCTATTGCACTGCGTGGAGCTAATCAAAGGTGCACAGGAATACCCTTAAACATCCCAAAATGACTGCTGAGGGCAATGCATACAGCCTGGGTAAAATGAGGGCCTTATGAAATGTCAGAATTGTAATGAATAATAAATAGGAGGTTGGAGTGAACCCTTTTGGAATATTGGGGTGTGACACCTTCCTTAAATTTGTTTGGAGATCCATATCCCAAATTCATTGTTTGAAGGTAATTTTAATATTATCAAAATCTATTGAGCACAAACTTCCCTAGAGAAGCTTAGTAAATGAATTTTATTTAGGGCTTTATAAAGTCATGATTAACCTTTTAAAGCCACAATTAAGCCTTAAATAACACACATTGCTCTAACAGTAACTGATCAATTAAAATGTATCAAATTGCATTAAGTTGCAAATCTTACTTCTCTTAATCTACTTAAACATAATTGTGTATAAGCCATTAAATAAAATCTTACCTGACCAAGCACCTGCAGAAAAGAGGTCTTGACAGTTACCTAGTTTAACACATACATCAAAGAGTTATTATTTAAAATCAAATATTTGAGATAAGAAATTAAAAACTTTTACTGGAAAGATAAATACAGTAAGTGCCCATAGTACCAAAATGCCTTCTAGTTTAGATTGTGCCCAGTCTCTCCTAGATGAAGGCTCCATGTCCACAGTGATCCATATTTTAAGTGATCTCCATATAAGGTTACTAAAATGCTTTACAAAAATAAACATTACTTCTGAAGGTTGCATTTCATAGCTTCTCTCTCCTATACAACTACTTTAAGCTTCCGGTCTCTTGCCAAGTGCAGATTGAAGTCCTTCTGTTAATACTAATCAGATATTCTTTGCGTCTTTTTTACCTTCCATGTCAGATCTTCCAAAGATCGAATGTCTCAGGTTAAACATGTCCCAGAGAGATTGTTACCTCATATGAACAACTGATGCTTTTCACCATTAGGTTGAAACTACCCCTCCTTCCCACACATACAAAATCATCAGCAGCATTAATGCTTTTCCTAGTCCAGAAGGTCAACTAGAACTAGAAGATCATTATCTTGGTTTCATGGCTTCAGCTGTGTCATTTATACAGTGATAAATATACGCTATTCTTGCTTCTTTTATCATTTCATCACACAGAGAGTATAGATATCTTTAAAGAAATACAATATAAATAGTTGTCTAGTCACAAAGACATTGGGACCAGGATTGCCATCACTAAATAATGTGGTTGCAAAGTGAGACGTCATGTAATTGTATCGCTTAGCAATGACAACCTAGTTGCCATTGTAACTCCAAGATATGCAGATTGTTAAAACAGAAAGTGGAGGGAGTATCAGGAAAGGAGCATGTGGGTATATAGGTGTGTACTGTATAACTGTAATAACTGACACAGTTCACGCACAAATTGGGAAAGGCTGGTGCTGTGGCATGGTGCAAGCAGACGACTGATGGGTTGGTGTGAGTGCAGGAAAACTGGGAGAGGATAATGCAGTATCAGTGCATAAAGACTGGGGGACTTACCAGTGCAACTTGCAACCTTCCCTGCCAGCTTCCTCATTGGCTTTGCTTGTGAGAAGCATGCAGGGGAGGTCACAAACAGCAATCATATGACTACAGGTTTTCATAAGTGTTTGACTGCAGCAATGGCCAGAATTTCGAGGACCACTCATTCAACAAGCAACTCTGAATGGTCACTGAACCATATAAATTTAAAATGAACCTGTAAGTCACAAATACATTGAAGATTAACGCAAAGATCATTTAGCCTTAGTTTTTCAAAAGACTTTCTTTATTTTTGGATACAATCCACAGAAGTACTTTGTGACTAAGGTGTTATACAAATTTATAAAATAAACAAACAAATAAACAATATAGGCTATCTTGTTCTGAAGAAAAACAGAAGGAATTGAACATTTTTATAGTTTTTACTTACTTCATATTGACAATCTGAAGATGAATACATTTTCAACAAAGGAACTGTAGAGTCATTTTCAGGCTGTGCAATGTGCAATTTTGCAGAAATCTCAGTCAAAGAATCCCTAAAATAGTTAATTTTAAAAACTATTCATCTGCAAAGTAAGACATCACATCTAAACAGAAATCAAACTTAAGATGGAGATAAGTGCTACAGTCACAAGGGAGCAACAACATGAAACATTAACACTTAATTTTAAAAAGCATACACTAAATATTTTTGTGCAATTCCATCTTTATTTATTATATATTAATCAAATGTACATCCTACTGCAATCACAAAAAATTCTTGGCAGCTCACAAGAAATAAGCAAAACTAGTAAAAATACATTTTATGACAAAAACCTCTAGAATGGTCCAGTTTCATATTTTGAGAATATGGAATGGTCCAGTTTCATATTTAGTTTCATTCAATTGGAAAAGAAACTTAAAAAGATGATACAATCTAATTAAAAACTCTAATGAACTCGGCTTAATGTTAGTTAGAAATAAAAATAATCAGACTAGTATTGAAAACAGCAATTGGAAGATGGAAAGTATTTGGAAAAATAAGAGTTAAAGGGAGTGATACAGCCTCTTCTTAGACTGCTGTCATTTTTGGAATTATTCCATAACATACAAATAAGAAGTATCATGGACTGATAGAAAAATTTCACCATGGGGTGTGTATGTGTATATGTGTGTGTATACATTTGAATATTTTCAGGAGAATTACCATGAAGAAAAAAATTGACAGGAAATATTCAACATCACATGCATGGGCATGTATTTGTGCACCAATGTGCACACATATATTCAATAGGGTATAACTTTGAAATTCTGACAAAAACTGATAAAACAAGGACCTGCAGTGCCTTTGTTATTTTGAAATACACTTATATCTGCTTTAGATGGAACAATAAAAGATAATACAAACTAAAAAGAAAGGAAAAAAGGTGCAAGAAAGCAAAAAATAAATAAACCCTCCCCCCTAAGAAAGCAACTTCCCATCTGCACCGTGAGAAGTATAAACAATTTCATAATCTCTTCACCTCTTCCTTGTTAATCTATTTGTTAAGTAGGAAGAGGTGACAAATAGTTCTTCATTCCATAACCTATCTCTTAACAGGCAAATTAAATAAGTAATGTTTTCTCCAATCCAATTCAGCCAAAAGCTCAAAGAGAACTCTAAAACAAATAAATGACCTCCCTCAGAAAAATACAGTTTCTTTAGTAAATATCTCTTCTACCTATCACTGAAACAATCATCTAGTATCAAAAGGGATAAGTTTATGGGCAATATTTAAGCTTTAAACAATAGCTAAAAAAATTAGTTAAAATTTACTTTCACTCTTAACAAAGGACTACATTTGAGACACAGTGTAAAACATACAACATACATATGAAAATGTAAGAGCTGGAAGGGCTCATTGGTAGATAAGTAATGCCCCACTTCCAATCAGAACGTTCCAGTTGCCAAAGTTAATATTTGAAGATTCTGAATAACATAGTACTTCTCTTACTGGAAGTCTTAAAAATAAATCTAAGATACTGAAAAGCCTTGATTTGCTCAATTACATGGCCATTTAATTGCCACCTAGGGCTTTTAGCAAATATTAGGATTTTCATTTTTTATTTTTTTCAAAATGTATTACTAATTCTTTGTCCTTGCAATAAAAGACAAAGGCTCTCAAAGCACACTTTAATCCAGTTAAAGTCTTGGATAGAAAAACTACATTATCAGTACACAAAAGCTGCGGTAAGTCTATAAGCTACCATTGGGGGAAGAAAATTAGGACTTTGATGGTAAACCCAATAAATTATTTGATACTAAAATAGTACTCAGCTTAATGACTATTCAAGGTTACAAGAGGCCTGGAATTTATGGCCCATAAAGCACTTTTAGCCATCATAAAATATTGTGCTGCTCCCTGCCCCCTGGCAGTCACATAAATGCATTTCAGGTGCGTTACAACCAACTCACCTTTACAACTGGTTGCATTGTTACTTGGCCACAATTTGCAATGATTTTTGCCTATTTCCAGTTTAGCATTCTGAATGGGTTCCATTTATGACCATGATTAACCACCATGGATTTGCTTAATGATCATGGTGATTTTGCTTAACAAGTGCCACAACAAGTGTCTTAAAATTGGGTCTGGTCATCTTGGTGTCTCAACTTACTACCATAATGACTTACCATAATGACCAGAAATCCGGTCCCAATTTCTGTCAGAAGCCAAGATTACTTGTATACAAGTTAAAAGATAATGGCACCAGTATGTAGCCCTGCCTGATTCTTCTTACTTACTTGTTTAGGCAAATGACTGTGCATAAATTAGATTTTTAACTTACAATTTTTATGAAGCTTATCTATCAGAAGTAAAAGATATCTGTTTTGTAAAATAAGCAGAAAATACTTTATAGCCTATTATATTTCAACAATGTAAATAAAGAATGAGAAATCCTTACTGTGACAAAGTTAAGGAATCTTCATGTGACCATGGTATATGAAGTTGATATATATTGGGTTTTCTTTCTTAAGGGACAAATGAAAGCACAAAATGAATCATTTTTAAGTACTTCAAGTTTAACAAATCATAAGGATAATTGGGTAATAGCCAATCAGTTCCTATTAAAAGAACAGTTTTGAACAGTAGCAATTTATTCTTAAAATCTCCTTTTGGAGCTGTGGAAGTTTACGAACATCCCCAATCCTGAAAGTAGAGTATAGAGGTTGCATTACAGGTGAAAGGACGTATTAACACGAATCAATCTAACCTTTGCTCTTTGCTTCTGTTAAAGAAATTGCTCGTACTATTTTGCCATGGTTATGAATCATTTGTTAGGAATTCATTATGTAAGATAATTGTATCCTTTCCTATCTGGTTTCTTGCTTCTGTAATTTGTTTCAGAGCTAGGCACATCCTTGGAGACAGTTCCCAGGAACATCTTGCTCCAGAGATTGGGGGGGGGGGGCTGCCTAGGAGCCTGAACACACAAGGACAAGGGATACTCAGTAAGATAGCAAAGCATGGACAGAGACAGGGGCCTGAAGAAAGAAAGATCACATTGGTGACGAACCTTTGTTCTGATTGGATAAACTTTGTTTCTATTGGAGTAAAATGTATATAATACTCTGAGCCACTCTTGCAGGGTGTGGCTATTCCTTACATGCATTTTGTCTGTATTAGATATAGTATTCACCCAGATTTTTTACTATGGCCAAAGTATAAAAAGCTAGTATTTTTTGCAAACCGTGTCTCGAGTCTCACTCTCTTTGGCATCTCAGTGACTTGGGGAAACTTCTGGAACCTTATACAGGTAATCCTTGTAATCCTGAAGTTACGGCAGACTCCCCAAAAGTTTCTTACAACCTGATCCCAAAATTACAGGCACTGCAGTACCCCCACGGTCAGTTGCCCTTACGACAGACTGCAGCAATGCCGTAGAGCCTCTTTCCCCAACCTATTTTCTCCCATCCCCCACACTGGCTCACCACAAGCACTTACCTTTTAAAGAGTCCTGGAATTCTGGTGCTTGTGTTGGAGAAGAAGGACAGGCCACTCCATTGCTGGGTTGCGTGATGTGATCTTGGAAGCGGACACCATTTTCCAGCAACGCAGTGGCCAGTCCTCCTTCCCTAATCTGAGCTCCAGAGATTTTCAGTATGGGATGAGAGACACAGGAAAAGGAGGAGGGTATCAGGCCCAGTGGAGTGAGAAGCAGGCCCAAGGCATGCAGGGATCCTGAGGAATAGGAAGTGGAGCACAGGATGCTTCAGGGGTTGAGGAAGGCCTTGGGAGGCCCTGAACAGGGCCTGCGCTAGACCTCCCAGGGCCTCTGAATCACTTCATGCTTCACTTAACAACCTGCATTTTCATTTAATGACTGTATTGGGATGAGCAGTTACACGGGCACTTCACTTAACAGTTGTCATAACTTCTGACTGTTTTGAGAATGAGAGTATGCATTGTTTTTATATTAAAAAATGTAAGCATTTCTTCCTTATCTTATGAGTTGCCTGAACTCTGATATCAACTGTAGTGGTCTTGATGATAAGCCCTCTTCTAACGTAGGCAGACAAAAGAATTAAAACTTTATCAGTGGTTGGCCCTCTACTTATGGGATTCCCTGCTGACTGACTGATTTATGGCTCCTAAGTACACACTTTCAGATTAAATCTAAACTAGATTTAAGGAGAAATTTCCCCCCAGTTACAACAATTAATCAGTGGAACAATTTGCCTTCAGAAATTGTGGGTGCTCCAACACTGGATGTTTTTAAGAAAAAACTGGAGAACCATTTGTCTGAAATGTTACATGGTTTCCTGCTTCAAACTAGAAGATCTCCAAGGTCCCTTCCAACTTTGTTATTTTGTTATTCTGTTACTGGTTTCAGTAATATCTCACTTTGTCTTGTTTTGATATGACTAGTCTGATTTAACAAATGATAAGAATGCATTAAAATGTGCAAGTAACAAACAAGAAGCATTTTTATATATGAAATGATATTCAGGAAATAAATTTACCTTTGAGAATCTGGCATTTACTCTCTATAAAGATCTTAAAAGCCTGATATATCTAAAGAAATATAACATACTATATTAGTATTACTTCCCAAAACTAATTCATATTAGATTCTACCAAACAAATAATGTATACACTTCAAAAATTAATACCTGACCAAAATGTTGGAGCTGAACAATGTGAATAAGGCCAGTTGAATTTAGTATGATTTTGCTTGAAGAAAATCCTGCAGAAATTATTGCTTTGTTAGTTAGAATTAACAAAAGATAAAAATTAAAATGGGTTTTTAGAAGACATATGTTAGCTGTACACACACAAATTCCTTATTAATAAAACATAAATAATAAGATGGAAAAAATAACCATTTTATAAAAATGTTTTGTTAAAAGACAAGAACACAATCTTATTTACTATATCTATCTAGAAACAAGCCTGAGTTCAGTGAGAGCAATTTTCAGAGCAATTTGAATAGGATTATAGGTTTAAAATCACAATTGGAGGAGAAGGAAGAAGTAAAATTAATCCATATGTCAAATGGAATGAACTGAACCTACCAAAAGTAAAAAGATGGGTTACAGGGAGTTGCACTGTTCTTGAAACTTCATTAAAGAACTCACAGTCCAAAGTAAACTGCAAGACAAACAAAATTACTTATTGTCATATTAAAACTAATATGTGGATTTCTATCCATTCCAAATACAGTATGTCATTTAGAATTTGTGGTTGTTTAACCCAGATACTGAAGAAAAAAATCCCTGAAAGCTTGATCAATTATGTACCCACATAGAAATCTTTCTTCAACCTTTAGATTTTCCAGTGGTGCACCTTTTACCATTGTAACTGAAACCAAGCGAAGGCTTCATTCGTTATAAATATAAGATATCAACTATGCATTTATTGCAGCTATGGTCAAACAAAGTAAGATTATTGCTGTGGCAATTTCACCATGATGTAACATGTAAATTGATTTAGGATATTCACATTTCATATCTGAAAATTCTGTTTATTTTTCTTTGTACCTTAATATCATTAACTACTGGAACATGAAGCACAATATGAGTCAAAGATGGATAATCTTGAAGTTTCAAAGTCACAATCTGAAAAACAGTAATAACAGTAATGCTTGAATATACTTTTAAAAATTAAGGTTGAAGATTATCTAATATTTAATTGTGTAATCTATAATAACATTAGAACAAAACATTATATTAAGTCTGAGATGATACTTTTCATAATAAGTCACAGATCTATCAATTCACATACCAAGTGAATTTGTTTTTGAGGTTCTGAATAAATACCTTGACAGTTGGTAGTAACTCAGTATTCCAAGACAAGTCAATTGCTTGCAGACTGTGAAATGTATATTAAAATGAAAATATTAGAGCTGTTATACAAAATATCCATGAATATGTATTCAGCATGAAATACATAATCCATTCAAAACTAGTGCTTTTCTTTATTTGAGCAACAAATTTAGACAATAAATTTAATTTCACTATTATTAATACTCAATACAGCAGCTGAGACATAGTAAAAACAGAGTGTTCACAGGAAGCAGTTTCTCAGAAAGCATTTATTTTTTATTATTAAAAATAATGCTATTTTTAAAAGGGATGGGAGTATTTTGTGATATTAATTTGTGCAGAGATAAAAACACAAGAAGTAGACTGTATTTACCAATAAACAGCTTAGACTCAATTCTGATATATAATGAAAAGGATTTAAACATATTGCAAAAAACACCATTGCAAAAAAAAATTGGAAATAAACATAGGATGAAGCTAGGAAAGAAAGAAGCAAGGTATCATTACAGCAGGCACATTTTAGACATGACAACAGATAAAGATTACCTAGAAGTAATTACCTAGAAGTAATTAAAGTTAGTTAGTCTAATTAAGGACTGAAAGAGGACTAAATTTATAGAGTGAGCAGAAGCAGTTTGGAGAGCAGAGTAGGCTGAAAATCACCCACCAGAAAAGGACCAGGGAGATTTTGGGAGATAGATATTTGTGACAGTGGGATATGGACTGATCTGTCATGGAAAAAGAGCTGTAGAACAGATGAGAAGGATAAGAAGATTTATGGGATTACCTACCATGTTTCCCTGAAAATAAGACCAGGCCTTATATTTTGGGGGGCTCCAAAATAAGCATTAGGGTTTATTTTCAGGGAAACATGATTTCAGGGTGATCAACCCTGTAGGGTGCCCCCCCCCCCGGGCACGGACACAAAAGATAGTGAACGTGCGGAGGCCGACAGCAGCTGCAGCTTGCTGGCCCCTTGTTGGCACACTCTGGGGTTGCGCAGCCTGCACAGCAAAAGTGAGTTGATTACCTGTCCAAGCAGCAGACGGCAGCAGAAGCACAGGGAGGGAGGCAACCAATCCAGCCATGCCATATGGGTTGTGGGAAAATTGAGAGTGGCTGGAGCAGGCAGCTGGCTGCAGGAAACTTGTCTTTGCGCTGCTGCACCAGCAGCAGACCGAGGCAGAGGTGTGGAGGGAGGCATACAATCCAAAAGTGCCGTGCGGGCCACAGGCAAGCCGAGAGATGGTGGGACAGAGTGAGCGGATGGCCGTGGGAGGCTCTTCTTCACATCTCTCAGCTTGCCCGCCACCCGCACAGTGTGTTGGGATTGCCTGTTTTCCACCTCCATGTCTCTGCCTCAGTCTACTGCCAGTGTCACTGTGCGAAGACAAGTCTCCCACAGCCACCCACTTGCTCCGGCCCCAACGACTCTCTTTCCTGCAGCCCACGCAGTGCATTCAGATCGCCTGTCTTCCCCCTCATGCCTCTGGCTCTGTCTGCTGCCGGTGCTGCTGCGTGAAGATTAGCCACCTGCCCACTCTGGCCCACCATCTCTCAGCTTTCTTGCAGCCCACCCAGCACATCCAGATCATATGCCTCCCACCGCCTCTGCCTGCTTGGACAGATAATCAACTCACTTGTGCTGCACAGACTGTGGCTGCTGTCAGACACTGTCGGACCCTACGCCCTCACCACCTCCAGTGCTGGCCATGTCCCCTGCTGCTGCTGACCTTAACTAGGCTTATTTTTGGGGTAAGGCTTATATTAGGAGCATGTTTAAAAATCAGGCTAGGGCTTATTTTTGGGATAGGGGTTATTTTTCAGGGAAACACAGTAGTAAGATGGGATAAGGTTGTTTTGCACAATTAAAGCAACATGTAATTCTCTCACTCTCAAACTTTCCTGCAGGTCACCAAAGAGTTTTGACTTCTTTCCATGTATGGAGGGGAAATCCTTCATGAGGCTACAGGAATGCAGCTGAAATCCTGAAAACTTCAGCTCCCCTAATGCAACCTTCCTCATTCAGTTTCTGGGGAATCCAGCAGTGAAGATTGCAAATAGCAATCACATGATTATGGGAGGGGGCTTGGCAATTAGTTGTAAATGCCAGCCTGTTGCCAAGCATCTGAGTTGCAGCATGTGACCATGAGCAGAAGCACCATGGTTTATGTCCAGCAACCATTCCAAGACTGTCATAATTGTGAATGATTGTTAAACGATTGACCTTAAGTCAAGGACTACCTATATGTTATGCCTAGTCACTCCCACTACAGCAGTTCTTTCGTTAATGATATTTTCCTGAGCTATTTAATGATTATTTACTATAATTCTCACTCAGATGTCATCTTTTATATTATATTTTATATTGTGTTGTGCTCTTATCATTTTAAGATGCCTTTATCACTCTTTTTATTAATAGGCAAGTAAGTTTATTGTTGTAATTATAGGTCATAACATACAGTATACCATAAAATACAATAAAGTAACAGAATAGTAAGATTGTAAAGTAATAAGTAATAATTGTATGTAAGAAGATTAAAACAAAATAAAGCCATAGGTACAACTCAGAAGTTCAGTAATTTCTTTCTAATTTTAAATGACAGCAGAGCAAAGTAGCAACCTGATTGTTAACAAATGGAAACCAGTCTGCAGCAGATCTGATCCTTGAATTTACCTACCAAATATAATTTGGCCCATAACTTCTTATAAATGGGGCAGGGGAGGACATAATAAACAATGCCTTCAAGGACATAGACATTCTTCAACTGGGCACTTGCAAAATCTCCTTGGACTTCTACCAATTGAGCAATAATCTTTTCATCTCATCCCCAGATCTTAGCTCCATATAGCATCTGGATTATCACCTTGCTCTGGAATATTTTAAATTCAGCTGCCCTCCTTTAGAATATAAAAACTTTTGGGCAGTTGTTAAGATAGTAATCAAATGTATTTTCAACGTAAGGAACATATGAAAAGTAATGCCTAGATATTTTAAAATGTAGCATTCCTCTATTTGTTTGCAGTAATTGTCCAGCTGTGTTCAATATTTCTTCTGCTACACACTACCTTTGTTTTACTATAAGTTATCCTCAGTGTTTTCCTTTCACAACAGTCAGCTAGACTGACCAATAATCGTCAAAGATCATTCCTGATATGGGAAATAAGAACCATGTGATCAACATACATTAACAGTGAATGTGGAGAAGAACAACTAATTTCACATGTGCTAAACTTTTATGACCTATTTTATTTGCTCAGTATTGAAGATTATATATCTAGAATTTGAAGGTGCTTCTGACATGACTAAAAAAAGAACAGTGAAATTTTCCATCCATTAAGCGAGGGGTAGAAAAATATTTGTAACTTAATGGCTGTACAATATTACTAATATGAAGTAAGAAAGGAGCAAGTAAACAGCCTTGTTCTAACTCCTCTCTCCAATAAAATAAGATTTGACAAAGACCTTTGTAGGCCCATTCTTACTCTGGCTCTAATTATTATTAGTTTGAGAAGGCATCTATCAATATCTACCCATACTCGTTTATCCCATAGTCAAGATCTGTCAACTGAATAAAAGGCAGAGTTAGGACCTGAGGTTGTTTTGTGTGTACATTAGTATATTTCTGAGTGAGAATCAAAGTGGTGCAGTGATCTAATGTGCTATGTCCTTTTTGAAAAACTTGCCTGTTCTGGATGGAAGAATTTTGTTTCTTTTTTCCAACCTTTTAATTTATTAAGAAAATATCTGGTATAAGGTGTCTGCTGAGGCTGCCCTTCCATTTGTTTAGATGGAGCAACTTCATCAGATTAGATTCAGAATCTGAATCCTGAGGCTGGATCATAACATAAATTTAGAAGAAATAACTAGCAGGCTAACTGGATGATAATTTATAGGTTTTGTCAATTCACTTTTTATTTTTTTTATTTATTTATTTTATTTAACTTTTATACCGCCCTTCTCCTAAAAGGACTCAGGGCGGTTCACAGTCAAATTAAAACACATAA
>JANHFK010006765.1:254624-267625 GCA_036250565.1 Sibynophis collaris
GAAGGCTATTGCTTAGCACATTGTAAGCCGCCCTGAGTCTTCGGAGAAGGGCGGCCTATAAATCAAATTAAAATAAACCATTTAGGAATTGTGAAGAACAAACTACAAAATAACACACTAACAATTAGCCCTTCATGACATGGGCCTCGATTACTTCAGGAAACGTCTAATCCCAATGCGATTGGGCCCACCCCACCTCTGCTGGCAGAGGATGCATGCTGCAGCCCTTTCAGCCAGGGAATTCTGGTTGGTGGGGTCCAGGAGAAGAGCCTACTCTTTCGGATATTTATCTTTTTGGAGTGAAGTTGGTTCCTACCCTCCAAGATTTTGAAGACTTGGCTCTGCCAGTTGGCCAATAGGACATTATCACACTGGAGGTGGTTGATAGGTTAATAACAGATCCCACTTCTCCCCCACTCCTCCTATGCCCTCCCTTCCCATCTTTTAGTTATAGCTAATTTGAATTTTATAGTGTTTTATTCTTATTGGATACATGTTGCTGCATTGTTTTTCTTTTTATCATTGTAAGCCACCCAGAATCACCTCACAGTAAGATGGGCATCAAACAAATTTAATAAATAAAAATGAAATTAAGTTAGAAAACAGTGTGTAAGCATGTCTTCCTCAAACTCTAAAATATCATTTGTACTGGTTAGCATGTATAGAAATTGTTAACAAAGCTTTTATCAGAAAGTACCAGTGCTCATTTTAGGTGACAATGCAATCAGCCCTTGGAAAAGAAGGATTCAGAATTCACACCTGCATACGTGAGCCTCTGACTTAGGCCTTACAAATCTAATCAAGCATTTTCCAAGGAAACAATCATGTGAAAATTTCCACACAGAGATCCCAATAGGCCGTCTTAATTGCTGTCTATACAAGGTTAAAAAGTATGTGGCTCAAACTGAGAGCAGCTTCTAAATTTATGTACCAGCCCTGCACTATTAAAAACAGAAGTCTTGCTTCACTCATTAAGGTAGACTTGCTAATTTCTAATTCATTAATTTCTAATTAAGCTTTATCAACCATAAAACTATATGTTCTGAAAGTATTGGAGATGATATGATAGAAATATACCAAATCCATATTTCCTGTGACTTTTTGAGAATCTTAAAATTGGTGAAAAAACCTTATACAGTGGGATGAACATGCACACCATGTAAAAAAAATTGTATAGCATATTATTTTAATTCAATTCTCTGAAAACATATTTTATTACTGTATTTTATGACTGGCCAAATATTGATTCACTGCTATACTCAAACATTCTAACTTTTTTCCTCTCTGTGATATAGAGATATGAATGTTAGCAAGTGCAAAGGTAAAGACATTCCAAAAATAATTTGAGTGTATTTAAACCAGTACTGTAAAGGCTTAACTTCATAGTCACTATTCACTGCACATTCAGAACTGATTGAACATAATGGACACTCAGTTGTTTTGCTTGAAACAATGGAGTGGCTATTTCACAAAAAACAAAATAATAATTTGTGGACATACACCTGTCAAGGTTGCTATGACAATAAAGCACTTTATTTTCAAGACAAGAATCCATCATGTGTTAGATCAGCCTTCTCCAACCTGGCACCTTCCAGATACATTCAGGTTTCTGAACCACAATGGTCTTTTTATTTTTTTAAAAAGTATTTAAACCTCATTGATTGATGCAACATAAGCAAATCTGCCGACTTAGAACAGGGGTGTCAAACTTGTGGCGTCATGTTGTTGTCACTTGACATATCGCGACCCCCCCCCTTCATTAAAGTGGAGGTGGGGATTGGCAGCTCATGACGCATCCGGCCTGTAGGCTGCGAATTTGACTCCCCTGACTTAGAAGAACACCTCACCAAAGTTCAGAGAAGCTTAGTTCCAGTTAAATACATTTAGCAATAAAGTAGTTCAAAGCTGAATCTTAACATCTTAATGTTTAGCATTTTTATTTATTATTTATGTATTATATTTTTATCTGGCCTTTATTAGTTTATAACTCAAGACAGCAAAAATACATAATACTACTTTCCCCTCCTCCTTTCTCCATAACAGCAACCATGTGGGAGACAGTGACTGGCTGGCCCAAAGTCTTCCAGCTGGCTTTCATGCCTAAAGTGGGACTAGAATCAGTTCCCTGATTTCTAGGCCAGTACCTTAACAGTTACAACAAACTGGTCCTCTCATGTGGCCAGCATACAAGAGCTTCACTCTAGAGGAGTCTTAGTTATGCTTATCGCGATGAAAGCAAGGCAGGAATAGGAAGCTGGCTTGCAGCTGCAATACCTTGTTTCCTTCCCATGTATGGAAGGACATGTCTTGCTGAATAGCTCAAGGAAGGAAGTCCCTTAATCTCACTATTCTTTCTGTCCTGGCTAAAGAAGTAGACATTCTACTTTGATCCTTCCCAGATCTACTGAGATTGCTCTGTTCTCTATTGCCAATACTTACCAGCGATATTCAGAGTTGTGATACATACCCTTAAAGAATCTTTTCCCCCCCTGAATCTTTAGACAATTCTTAGTTTAAAAATGTGAATAACAAGAGCATTCTTTTAAATTAAATTAAATCTCATTAGTCAGAAAGAACCTCTGCATTCATTTTAACACTGCTTAATTTGTTCAAGACCCCTTTGACATGATGTTATCCTGCACACAGCTTACTGTGATGAATGGGAACAGCATAAAAAGTGGGGGGGGGGAAGCACAGCTCTGGATCATTTCAATACATTTATAAGGTGCAGGGGAACATTCTGCTGAGAAATGTCTTGAATGAGCTAAGAAACTTTGAAATAAATTTGATGCATCAGCTGTTTCAACTGTAACTAAAGGAATTAAGTTCATATTCTTCTTCAGTCAAGCTCTTGGCTGGAAGAACTGTGTTACTGTGCAGTCCATGTAGTCTGTGGCCTGCTTTTCCCTCTCTCATCTCTTAAAACAAGTCTTCAGATGCATAAATTTTAGAATGGTAGAGGGTCACCCTTCCTTTTTATAGCTTGCCTTTGATAGAGGGAAGGAGCACTCTATTAAAAGGAGTGATTGGCTGAGGAACTATGAGTGTTTATTTTCTTTCCTGTCTGCCAACTCTGTTTTCCAGGACAGTAATTTACAATTTGGCCTATATTAAAGAACAAAGTATTGGCTTGTCTGGTCTAGCCTGAATGTGCAAGGAAGAGAAATCCTACCCATTTAGGAGAGAAAGTAAACAAACCTAAAATATAACTTTTGTCCTTGAATGCATGTCCATTTAGGGTGTTTGTGTGTGTATGTGTGTTTACTGCTATCTGGGCTAATTCAAATTTGCAAGTGTAGAAACCCTGAAAGAATTCTGTCTCAGTATAGGAATGGATATGAACACATTGTCCCTGTCCTGCTTTTCCTTAATGGCACAGCAGCCGATTCTTTGCAATACACTGGAATAGCAACCCTTGTTTCTGGGTAAGGGGAAATCTGCCCTATTAAATGGTAAAGAGAAATGGCCCCTGGGAAGGATCGCACAATGCCCCCACATGCCAGTGGATAAAAAGGGGCAAAAGAGAAGTGGCTCAATTTGGGCCTCTTCTTTTGATCTGTTCCCACAATACTTGGCCTGTCAAAGCATTTTTTGCAAGAGCCAGAACCTGCCATTAATTTGTAAAGATTCATCTTTACAAATGGGGTTTTCAGCATGATAAACTGCAGCGCTTGTATGATGGGTTAGGAATACAATGACCAAAAAAGGAAGAAAAACCAGTTGAGGGCAAGGAAGCCTAGTCTGTGATAGGGGAACAGTGATACCTACTTAACTGAAGCAAAACAAACATAGTTTGTTATGTGCAAAAAGAGGTGTTTCCCCCCCCCCTCTAAAGTGAGGTTTGTGTGTGTGCGCGCACGCACTCATGCATTCCACACAAAACAGGGGCCTCATAAATTACAGTAGTTTTTGTGTCGTTTTGCTGTTTCTCTTTGGGGGGAAAATTGCAGGGAAACCACAGAGCTAAAATTACACATATCTATTGCAGTTGTAATTTCAAAACTACTCACCCTCCTGCAGCAGCAGCATGGAGGCACGTCCTTCCAAATTTATCTGGGGTGTCTATATCAAAGCCTGCAGACAGCACGTGCTCATTACTAAACAAGGACACTATGCTATACTTTTGTCCTAGTTAAACCGCAAGAAACATTGCAGAGACAGAAAAATCAGTTAGTCAGAAAAAAAAAATCAGAATGAAGACACAACTGTAGTCAGCAAGAGGTTGTTATGGAAACGGACAGTGGCTGTTCAAGCTTGGCCGCTACAGGAAAAAAAAAAAGAACCATAAAGTCAAAAAGAATCTATTTTCACATCCACCCCATTGCTATTGAAGTATTTAAATCATGCAGCAGGCATTTCAGGAGGAGACTTTCAAGAGAAATGACAGCAGGCATGAAGGCAGAGAGCTCTGTGAGGAAAATGAGGAAGTCACAAGAATTTCCTCAGCATGCATCAAAGAGAGTTTTTATTTACTAATGGCTTCAGATTTTGCACGGGAACAGGAAATAATCACTTTCTAGAGAAGGACAGATATTTTGTATGGAGAGCAGCACATTTTTACTGCAGCAAGAACCTAATAAAATCTACAATTAAGGAGGGGGTGGATCATCATCTCTGTGAAATTGCGAAAAAAAGGAGAAATGATTATCATTTCCCTTAAGGCAATATACAGTGGATTCACAAGGATGTCAAATTGACTTTTGTCTGCTTCTTTATCTGCATTATCCCCATCTCATTCCTTCACCAGAAGTTGAGGGGAGCTTCTGCCATAGAGAGATGGAGCAATGGAAAATGGCCAAGGCCACAAATTGTTTGAAGAGATTAATAAAAAAAGAATTGAGTTTCACTTAAGCTTGGAAATTAGATTTAATGTTTGTATAGTATAATGACGATGACAAAGATAACTAACTCAGAGATTAAAGAGACTCATCATAGTTCTCCCACATTTCTGCAATCTCTTCCATTCAAGAGAACACAACTGCTCTAAAATTGGGCAATTGAAAATGCAATCAATACTATCTTACTAAAAATGCATTTGTAAAAACAGCTTCCATTATCCTTCCTTTGCCATACTGAACTGATTTTAACATTAATGGACAAAATAACAGATGCTCCCTCTATAGAAAGGCATCTTGGAAGGATTAGAACTGATGATAGATTTTGCCCAATGGAAGACAAGACCTAGTTGGTAGAATAGAGCAAGGGACAGCTGCTTCACTAATTTTGGAGAGCAAGTAGGCATTTGGACTAGCCCGCGTTGTGGGAAACTGATATTCCAAAATCAAAGAGTAGCATATTGGTCTTGGGTAGTGAAAACAACCATTAATTCTGTTGTCTCTCTTAGTGTTCATCAAAAATGGAGATGAAAAATTGCACATAGAGTCCCTGAGCATTGCTTGCTATAAGTTTGGTCCTCCCACACAGTCAAATTAAATTGTCCTAATTTATGACATCAAAAATATTTACGAGACAAAAAATAACTATATGTAGCCTCCTTTAATCTAGTTTATTATTTATGAATTTCTATAGGACTACAGAGTGCCACACGTCAATAATGAAAACCAAGTGACATTGAAATTAGAAATTTAAAATAAGATTAAACTCTCAACCAAGGACATGGTAACAAAACAAGTGAAGGCTACCAAAAGGGACAATTTGATTTCCTGTTTATACAATGCCATCCATTTTTGTCTTGTATCTGGGAACCAAAAAAGAAACAGCCTTACATATGTCTACTCTAAAGTAGATTCTATTGGCTTACTATTAAACTAGATTTGTTGAGAATTCTGGTTTATTAAAGGTAACAGTCAAGCAAACTAGTACATACTTCACAGATATTCTTATCTTGAAACCTATAAGCCAGAATGGAGAAATAATCAGAAACATAGCAGCCATAGAAAGCTAACCATTGGTGGTGAAATTTGCAAATCCTCTAACAAGCCAGAATAGTAAATAAATTATGAGTCCTCTCAAACTTTGTAATTTGGGTTTGGAAAAGTTAACTTTATTTTGACTGACAGAAGTCATCGTCATTTGTTTGAGATAGCCAGAAGCAGCTGGGGATTTAGTAAATTCCTGGTGGTGAGGAGAACTAAGAACCAAAATTCACACAAACCTGGTTTACATTGTGGCAAATTATTGAGAAAGAGCCAGCTTATTACCAGGTAATCAGGTGGTTGTTTCATAAACAAAAAACTCCTTTGATTCATAGAAAGGATTTCAGTTTAACAAAGGCTTGTTCAATGTTGCAGCGGTGTTCCTCCATCCACAATCAAGACCCATAGAGTTGCTCTCCACTTTGTCCCCCCTGCCTGTAGATTTTGCAAGGTTCCGCAGATAGAACAGCAAATGACAAAAATTACTCCCTCTTTTCCTCCAGAAATAGTATGATATCCTATAATGGGTGCTCAAATGACCATTCTCTATAGTCATTAAAGAAGGGGACAGCATTCAGCATGCTTTAAACACAGACAATGCATAAAACAGGATTGTGTATACAGTCAAATAGGAACACATAGATTTGCACATATAAGCATACAACAGCATGTGTTTGAAACAAAATGTAAGGCCTTGAGTTGCTAAGTATGTGGACATACATTAGTGACACATAACCAGCTCATTCACTAGGTTAGTTTTACATTCTCTTTTGCCTTTGCTTACCTGATGAAAGCAACTTCCTACAGCAATCAGCATGTGCATTAAGTGCTGCCAAGTGTAAAGGAAACATGCGATGGATGCCACATCTGCAAAACAAACAAAGCCCTGATATAAATATTTCTTCAAATAAAGTTTGTAGACCCTTCTCTCTGTATATGTCTCTCTTCTAAATCTATTTGCTACAGGGAAATTTGGGTTTATTTCACAGTGATAAGACAGCAATATGTTTTCTAGTGATATATGGTAAAGCTTTACAAACATTTCCTGCTTACTAAATAACAATCCTTTCCAGAACCAATTTGTAAACTCCCTGTCATACAAATATGTTATCAGACAGATTGTAAAAGTACAGGAATAATCAACTGGGATTCATTAGAACAATTTATTATACACTGTCCAGGTTACGTCTTACAAATTTCCTATCTGAATATAAATAAGTCAAATTTAGTTATTTACTCCTTCATCCCCCTATACATAATTATCTCAGATAATGCCCTTCAACTTTACTTCTTCAAGCATTCTATTTGAAAACTTCTGCTTCTGGATGCCAATCTGGAAGGACACAAAATGATCTTGACAAAGAACAATTCAAAATTTCATTTTAGGTCCCAGATATATTACCCCCTCCTGACATTGATGTCTACCTAATGATTCCAAGCCGGATTCTCACTTCACTGGACATCTCAGGCACTGACAGAGGTGTTTTATTTGATCAACATACAGGCCATTGAAGCATGAAATAGAAATTTTGAGTGGATAACCTGGATTGCTGAACCCTTTTCTCTCACTGATGCTCATTTTTATCTTCAGCAGTTAGAAAAGGAATGGATTAAAATTCATATAGGAATAAACCCAAAATATTGTAGATCGTACCCTTCTAAACCTTCTTTCTGTATCTAAACAAATAATAGCCATTTATGGTATTTTTTACCAGAAAGAAAATATAGCAATAGTTCTGAGTTGTACAGTCCAATAATATTATAATATTAGGTATAGAAATGGTAAAATATAAATATATTTTAATTTGTATTAATTACAACTGTAAACAATTTGTTGATCCTGTTTTGCTATGGACTTTAGTCAAAGCTATTGGTGTCATACAAAATTAATGGGTTTAACAAATTAAAAAGGGTCCAGCAACCATTAATCCACCTTAAATATTTACAAAATATTATCAACTATTGCTAAATAGACCATTTTCCCAATCCAAAGTGATGATGCACTCTAAAATGAATGATATAATTTTACAATTTGGAATATTATTTCTTCAGCAACTTACTTGGCAGCATCAGCACCACTAGTTATTAAGGTATTAATCAAAAGTTCATGTCCATATCTTGCAGCCACATGGAGGGGAGTGTTGCCATCCTTATCAACACAGTCAATTTCACCTCCTGGATATGTCATTTGAATATGAAAATATTATGTAAGGATCAAGTGCAATTTAATGAAAAAACTAACACAATATTTGCAAGGAATAGAGAATTTCACCCATACAGCCAGTAGAAGATATGACACAACTGTCTTTTCACTATTTACAATATATTATTTGAGATAGAAATATGAAAACATTAGAAATGAATTTATTGAATTACTATACCATATATTACTAATCAAGAAATTCTACACTATTAGATCTAGTGCTATATTTCCTGAAAGGAGAACCAAAGTACATTACCATACAATTTTGATACTGGTACACAAAAACTGCTAACAAGTCTTAACAAACCATAATTCCACACAAATGGAACACATTATGACTTAATATGAGGGCCTGATCACCATAACATGTTAAGGGAATGGTTGGGTTCCCTGAACATTATGAACTACCAAGTACTAAATTCCATCAATGAAGGACTTGACCAATTCAAAAAGAAAAAAATAAGACAATTCTAACAGGTGAAAATTAATTTCTCATACAGTATCTTACTTAAATGAAACAAAATTATCAATTGAAATCGAGAACGCCAAAACAAAAGGGGCTTATAGCAAAAACCACATCTGAACTTCAAATACCTTCCTTAAGAGTTAGGCTGCATCCTCTCCAACGTAGTGAAGAAGTTTATGTGATCCTAACTCGGCTTTTGCACAGAAGTTGTACTTTAACCCCAGCCAAAAATATTTTTATTGCAGCAAACGTGGATTATGCACTTTTAGAATGTTACAAAGATTTCAGGGATGTTGACAATTTCTGTGCATTTTGAACAACATGCTACATGTGTATCAGTGGTGGATTTCAAAATTGTTTTCCTACCAGTTCAGTGAGTGTGGCTAGGTGGGGGGGCATTTACTGAGTAGGCATGGGTGTGAATGATATCAAGTTGGTCACGCCCACTCAGTCACATGACCCCCAACCTAGCCACGCCCACAGAAAAAGGTAGAATTTTTTTGGGAATTTCCACCTATCTACCCCCGCCCTCCCTTTGCCAGTCACTCCCTTTCCCCTCCTTTAGCGGCCCCGGGCCTGGCCCTGCTTCCTCCCCCACCACCGCCTCTTTCTTCAGGCTGCTTACCTTCCTCCCACGATGGCTGGTCCGGACTCCAGAAAGCAAGCTGACCTCCAGTATTTTTGGCAGCCTCCAGCCAGCCACCGCTGCCAGGAAGCGGCTGGCAAAAAGGCAGCAGCTGGGAGTTGCATTGAAAAAGAGAGCTTGCTCTCTTTTTCGGTGCGACTGTGAGTAGCCTCCCAGCTGCCGCCTCTTTGAAAGCTGTTTTATGGCTGTGGCGGCTGGTCGCAGGCCACTGCAAAGTACTGGAGGTCACAGAAAAAGCCGCTGCCTTTGCCAACCTGTTCTTCGCCCTGGCTGTACATGCGCATTCCATTGTCTGCTGTGTTGCTCTGCTCAGACTTACCTGGGCAAGCGAAGAACATGGTGGTAATGGCAGCAGCTTTTTCTGTGACCTACAGTACTTTTGGGCGGCCTGGGGCCAGCCGCCACAATCACTAAGTGGCTTTCAAAGAAATGGCGGCTGGCCGCAGGTGGCCGAAAGATACCAGAGGTCATGGAAAAAGCTGCTGCCATCGCAGCCATCTTCTTCATGCATGAGCATCCCATTGGATATGCAAGGCAATGGGATGCGCATGCGTGAAAAACATGGCGGCGACAAATATGGTAGGGGGGGCGAGTATGCAGCGACTTGGGGACCGGTTCAGGGGCATGGCCAGTTGGCCATCACTACCGGTTCAGCGACCTTGGCCAAATTTCCACCAATGGTACGCACAAACTGGTGCGAACTGGCTGAATACCACCTCTGATGTGTATCCTGCATTTACAGGAGTACAAAATATTACCCTTAAATACTTGTAAATTTTCACCTGTTCAACTGAGTACATATTTGGAATTCTTTTACAACATAAATTATTATGGCAGAACTTGTAAGACAATAAATTCAAAAGTGAATTTGAATCTATAAAAGTTTATATAACACAGATTCTGGTCCTTCCCATCTCCATTTTTACTTAGGCAAGCATTTTGCGCGAACCCAATCTAGAAGTTTCTCTAATTAATTTACCAGGTATGTAAATCTGACAAATAAATTAGCTTCAGAATTTCCCAAGAATTTTTAGCCAACTCATATTGCCTGATGTATGTTTGCTTTGCTTTTCTTTTCTTTTCTTTCTCTTTTTTTCTTTTGCAAACATTTTGCTAATGAAATTTGGAAATTGATTAGTTTGCTTCTGGCTTGCTAGTAATATCTACTGCTTTGTCAGTTATATTTAAACTGTAATGAGATTACTGTATTTTTATTACACAATTCAGTTCCACATGAAACTGAAGAAAGATTTTGAGCAGAGACCTGTAGGTCCTGCCATCCTCAATATTTTTATAATTAAAAATATTACTAAAACTAAGAACATTATTTAATCCCTATGGATTAGTATAAGAAGCCTAATTTTTTTTTAAGGTTTCAGACTTCTGATAAGAGCAATCTATTCCTTCTCTGAACAGAACAGGATGACCAAAAACTAAAGAGAATGAGAAAGAGAAAGAGAGAGAAATGATCTTTCACCCGGGGTGTTTGATGTAGATTTTCTGGGTCATTCAAAATAAATAAACTATATAGTGGACTAAATTCTCACTGTGATTTTTTGGCTGTATTTCCTTTTAAACTGATATCCATGTGTGTATGAATCCATATCTACAATATATGTCAAATATATATCTTCTGTTTCTACTATTTCCCCATGGTCCAAATATTTCTTACCTGATTATGGTAATCTCATTGATCAATACCAAACCTAAACATGCTGCAAAATTCTTATTTAGATTTAAGCAAACAGATATCTAGGTTTTTATTTAAAAACTATTTCCTTGGTAAAAGGCAGTAGATATTATTAGGACTTAGGGCTAAAACTGTTTCCAGTTTGTATTATCTTTCTGATAATTCATCATACTAACAGCTTGGACAGCATTCAAGTAGAAACAAAGACTTTCTTAATGAGAACATCATGACCTGGAATGAACCTTATTAATGATATGATGGCAAATGGAGAGAACTCAGGGCAGTACTATTTTTGGTAGCAAACCTGCATATGCCAGAATTTTTAGTTTCACTAAAAATATTTTTCTAGTATTTTCCTGACTTTATAACCTAAGATTTCTATATACACCACATTCATTTTGGCAACTTTGTCAGAGATGAATCAACATATAAATTTAATCACGAGAACTTCTCCATATAACAGAGCAATAAAAAAATAGTAGTTTTACACCAGATTTATGGATATTCCAACTGTGCTCTGCTTATTGTATATCTTCTTAGGAGATTTTCTGCAACTGTCTTCAAATTCAATGAACGTTAAAAAAAATAACAAGAAACTAAAAATGCCTAACCCTAAACCTAACCTTATAGATAATATTCTCTCCTCCCTCTATCTAGTGGGTCTGACAATTTCTAGAAGAGTTGCTAATTTTTGCTCATTTGCCATTGCTGTGGTTTACTATTTTACCCTGCTGATGTCTTAATTAAGTATAAATTCTAGTTAAGTTCATTTTATTACTTATTATTTCTCTTCCTAGTCATTTTGGTTGTCTCTGACTATAAATAAAGTAATCAATAAGTTACAATAAAATTTAAATTGTGCTATTTTTCACTCTTGCTTCTTTTGGACTGTATATCCGAAAGAAAGTAAATATATAATTGTTCATTTTTCTAAAAAGATTAAAGATTAAAACTTGACAAAATGAGTAAAGATGCTTTAAAACGATACAATATTAAAAATACTAGCTTACCATTCTGAATGAGAGTTTGTGAACGTGTAAACCTCCCATGGACAGCTGTCATATGCAGTGGGCTTTTCCCGTCTTTACTCTGTCAAACAAAAAAACAAATGTAAGACAGATCACACCTATTGGTAGTGAAATGCCTATTTCCTTTAAGGTGCTCTTATGCCCCATGTTTAGAAGTAAAATGGCAACATTAGACACTTCCTAAATACACAGAAAGAAGGATGTTTATCAATTAAAATAATATTCAAAGCACCTTAACATTTATGGCTCAGTGAGCTTCTAAGACTTTATAGAACAGAGTAAAAAATTTTACACTGTATTTGCATCTTGATCAGGCCTTTGGGAATTTTCTAAATAAATAACTGGGTTCAAGTTCTGAAAATATTTAAAATATAGAGAAAAGATGGGTAAGAAGAAATTAACATACCCTTTTAAGAAGAGACAGCATAGCAGTAACCTAATGAATTACATTCCCCCCACATATCTTACTTTTTCTCCCCTATTCTAAATTATCTAGTGATATTATAAAACAAAAAGATTCAGGGATGGTTGCCAACCTTCTAAGTAATATTGCAAGAAAAGGTGGGGAAGAAGAAATATATGCCTCCATTTTCAGATTACCGTATTGTAGTTAGAAGTAATCCTGCTAAGTGATGGAGAAAGAAAGGAACATTTTGTTTCTGATCTCATTTGTGATATATAGAATACCTATAATGTGCAACATGTTTAATGATGGCAGTATTTAAGAGATGCTGAACAGTCCTTGGTTTCAATTCTTCACCTCTGAACTGTGTGAAGGACACTGCCTCATTTTTCTTTGTTCTCCAAGTAAATTCATATCTATTTATTATCCACCTATTAAATTTATAAGCTGCCCATCGTGCTATCCAGAACAACTTTAATGTAACAGTTATCCATTCCAAGCGATTTCTTCAAAGAACGAATATGTCTGAATTGGAAAGTTAAAAATTCAATAGTCATGCTTTTTTCCCCTCCTACAATAGTCATGCTTTCCATGCTGTTCAGAAAAGAAATGTATTATATTTATAATATAAAATAATTCTGGAAGTATTTATAATATAAAAGAATCAACTGGAATTGATATAGAGATAA
>JANHFK010006765.1:305507-320921 GCA_036250565.1 Sibynophis collaris
GCATCCGAATGTAAATCACCTGACCATGGGGATGCTACAATAGTTTTAAGTCTAAAAAATGATCATAAGTCTCTTTTCCAGTCCTGTTGTGACTTCAAACGGTCACTAAGTGAACTCTTGTAAGTCAAAGGCAACCTGTACATATTCTTGAAACCAGCTATCAACTTCACATGCATGTTGCCAGTTTATTGATGGATGGATTACTTTTACATATGTTTTCTTTGATCAGAATGGCACCCTGCTGTTTTTGAGAAGCTGATCAAGTTCTATATAATTGTAATCTCTGTGTTCCAACAAAGTGTTTAAAGCGATTCGGTTGGTGGCACGCAGCACTCTCTCTCTGTGGACACGTGAGCTGTTGCCCCAGTTAAGCTCCACCACGCATGCACACGCGCCTCCTACCGGCCAGCTGGTCTTCGGGTCTCTGCCATGCATGCAGTGGTGTATTAACCATTAAGCAGACTAAGCACATGCTTAGGGCACCAGGCCCAAAGGGGGCACCACAAAGTTGAGAAAGAAAAAAAAAACCCCAATGAAGATTTGTACAGTATGTACAAAGGAGGGGGGCACCAAGATTTGTCAGTGCTTAGGGCACCATTGAGCCTTAATCCGCCACTGAGAAAGAACCTTGAGAAGTTAATGTCCAAAAAGCTGTAAGAATAGAGCAGAACAGGTTAGTGCCTGATGATATAAAATGTCCCTCTTCCAGTCCCTGCTAGGACATCACTTCAATGCTGCCAACAATATAGCATTCTCCTCCATACATTCAGAACCGCAGCCCAACTTAGTGGATGCAAATCCAGCCTAATGATATATAGTTTTTCTCAAGCACTTTCCTACTACTCTCCATGGAACAGCACTTAGACTCCAAGGAGCTATCTTACTCTGCCTAAATAACAGTAATGACAAATAAAATGTAATGACAAATTAGTTTTTCCTATCTTGGCGATCACTAGGGAACAGCAAAAGGCTGGATTTTTTAAAATCTCTTTGCCATCTAGCAGATGTCCAGATTTTTTTCAAACCAGATTTGGTGGCCCTAAGACTGAATGACAAAAAGAAGCAATCTTCCACAGTTTATTTATTTAATTCATATTCTGCCTTCCTTCAATGTATTTAACTTGAAATTCTGCAATATTTCAATGCCAACCAGTGGTGGGTTCCACTTATCTTTGCTACCGGTTTGCAACGGGAGTGTGTGCGCCCATGTGCAGAGCGTCTGTGATGACGTCCGGGTGGGTGGGCAGAGTCTCCTGCCACCGCTACTACCGGTTCACAGGATCCGGAGTGAACCGGTAGGAACCCACCACTGATGCCAACCCTCTAGGGAGTGAATTGCTATTTCAGTTGCCTTCCAAAAATGCTGGATATAACATCCATCTGACATTTTTTTTCAAAATCCACAATGACATAAAGACAGATTAAATAAATCATCCAACTCTTTCTTATTTTTAATGATGGCGATGAAAATTAAAAGTCGGAGCTTCCTCTTTTTTTTTGCCCATTTATGTTATTTATGTATAAAGCAGTCCAAATTGAAAAAAATGATTTCACCTAGAATCCTGTATACATTTATAAATGGTTAAATCTATATAAAAAGAAGAGACTTTAAGAAGCCTGGAGCCAGTTTAACCCATTGATTCTATCGTATCCTTTTTCTATTGGGACCTAAAAATATGTCTTTAGTCATGACTCAGAATCTATGGGAATTTCTTTGTATGAAAACACAAAGCATTAAATAAAACCAAGTCCCTTCACATAAAATGAGAAATTGTAGTTCCTTTAGTAAAAACAATAACAGCAACTAGTTTATTGGTGTTTTCTTTACATTTACTGAAAAACCTGATGAAAAGACACAAGTATAAAATTGGTTTTTTTTTTAATGAAAGCACTATTCTGTTGTCATTCTTCAATTATACTGCTTGACTTATAATCTTCATGATCAATTTTACAAACTTTATCCACGGTTCTGAGCGATTCCCAGATTTGCCTGATTCTCACAAAACCAAATCCTAATCCTTACCAGTATTTTTCTTGCAAGTGCAGTCTGCTTTTTGAATTAACCGAATACTGGTCCATTGGTTGTGACAGGAATTGACTGACCAGCTTATTTCTGAAAGTTGATGTTGTGGGGTGAGAGAAGGTAATTGGCCCAGTGGCTTCCAACGGCTTTCATAACTAAGGTGGGACTAAAATTCACAGTCTCCTGGTTTCTAGCCTGGTACCTTAACTAGCAAAACTATACTTTTGTAGAAATCAGAAAAATTACCCCTTTGCAAAGATAATTAATTTTAGGTTGTTATTTTTAATATGTATCAAATGATACAATATAAATAATTATTTCAATTTCTTTTGTTAATACCAGATTTACCAGCAAAACATTGATAAACAAAATAATACTTTTTGGGGGGATGGACAGCATTGCAAATATAAGAAATTGCATTGGCTGAAAAATTAAAAGAAGCAGAGTCTTTGACAATTTTTTAGTTACAGACTGTTCCTCTCCAATCTGACCTCTATTTCTAGTTATATTATAAAGTCACATTATTTCCTAATAATTACCTCCATCTTTTATCTATAAAAATGTCTTTTGGGACACAAATCTTGAAAATAGTAGAATAAAATATTGCATAGGTTAAATATAGCAATAACAGTCATCGTCATCATTATCAAAGTCTATCATAATAATGCAATCATTCTTATTATATGCAAATCCAGATGGTCAATAAACCAGCACCCCACAGAATGTATTATGGATTCAAACATATATTTTTTTTATAAACTGAGTTTTTATTAAAACTTTTCAAGATGTAATTTTTATAGTGAGCTCATGCAGCTAAATAAATCAATACCATCTCTGAGAACATATGGAGTGAATTTGCCATATGCACGTGGAAAGAAAGGATCATAAGGAAGTTTTAAAGAGACTCAAATGTATATGCAACTTTCTTCCCCACACACAATTATCTTTCTCAAAAATAAAGTATATGTACAATTTAACAACATATCTCAAAATAAACTATCTGTCTTTATTCAAATCAAAATGCCAAAGATGTGGCATTTCACATTTAATTTGTCCAGGTATGCAGGGTTATTTGCTTAGAAATAACTTGTAAAGGAATCCAATCCAAAGTAGGACTAAAAGCTTTATTCCTATTTTGTCCAAGGAAACCCTGTATCCATTATTTTGCACTGGAAGAAAGGTACCAAATGTTCTCTAATTGGAACCTTTTCCCCAAACAGATTGCAAGCATTGGAGAAGAATGATTAAGATAAGGTCCACAATAGGAGGTTAAAAAATTACATGCACAAATGCTGAATAATGTACTTCCAACTGCAAACAAAAGCCCTACACAGACTACTGAGAGAGAAAAATAATGTACTCTAAAACACACTATCTGATTAACAACCTGACTGGTTTGCCCCAGTGCCATAAATATTATATACAAATATTATAAACAACAAACAAGTGCAATGCTGTTGTGGACTTAAACCATTGTGACCCAAAGCACATCTAAATTTTACGCAAAAGCTTACTAATAAATATTTTAATCAAGAAAATGAGTGTAATGCTGCTTGTTTTAAGCCTGAAAGGAAGTATAAGAAGGCTGCATGGATTCCTGACTCTGGATTTTTATCAAAACCCACTCCTTGATCCTCTGAACTGCAAATAATGGATAGAATTTAGGACTTTTCTGAAGGCAAAGTATAGATACTGCCTCTGACACGGAGTTAAGGTTTCTCTTGGGAGGGCAGGCCTTAAGCAGGTCACTAACTCAGCTCACACATGACATTAATTTAAAGTTTGCTTCAGTCATGGCTCAAGGCACAAAACCATGGAGTCAGATTTTCACATTAATTCAATGGTTTAAAAACCACATTGGCTAATCCATCACACCGAGCCAAAACCAAATTAAAAGCATTATGCTTCAATATGAAGTGTGATCATAACCATTTTCACTTAGTCTCCCATTTGCAGAATGAGGAAATGCTTGTGGGTTTCCTGAATGCATCAAATTAGTCACAGGACCAAGTAAGGTCTTGTGTTGTTATATATTGCAACAAAAATAAGTACCGTATTAAGGTTCAGATGTGCTAGGTAGATTAATATTTATAATTAACCGAAAAGTTAAATTTGTGCCATTGCACAGGTTTTGAACAAATCACCAATATGGCTCCAGTTTGGAATTCTAGTGGAACACACAGTATCTCATTCATCAAAGAAGAAAATGACTTTCAAGAAAATGAATGTCGGTATAATTTTCTTCTTAATTATGGTTTTCTTGAAAGAAGTGAATGAATTTAGTGATGAAAATATATAATTATTTCCATTTTCCGTACTGGTGCAGCAGCGTGCAACCAGCATATTACCGGCTACCAGTAAAACCATGCCAAAGTTCATTAATGGTTATGCATTTACATTTAGGTGGTTTCTTAATTCAGCCATTTCTTGGTTGGAAATGACAAGGGTGTTTGAAAGAGTTATTTGTCTCAGTTAAATCCAGACTTATAAAACTGAAACCGAACTTCAGTTAATGACTAGAATAGCACATTAAGAAGATAATAGCGCTAAGTTGTTCAATCACCATGACACAAACTTAAATTTTTACAGGAAATCCCATGAGTTTTCCTTTTGCTTCATACCCCATAAAGATCTCTAGGATCTTTTTCTATCCAAGCACAAATCAGGTCTGACTCTGCCCAGTTTCTGATCCTACACTAGGTCAGCCAGGTAGAATACCTGTGTTTAATTTTCAAAAAAAATTGCTTACCAATATTCAAACTTCAATTGTTGTCTGTTTCAAAGTTGATATAATAACCAATTATACTATCGTGTTTCCCCGAAAATAAGACATGTCCTGAAAATAAGGCCAAGCCTGATTTTTTGGGGTGGCATAAATATAAGCCCTCCCTCAAAAATAAGCCCTAGTGAAGGGGTGGGCGTGGTCAGCATAGGAGGCAGCCCTTTCCTTCCCCGGTCAGCTAATGGCAGCTGGACCCCTTAATCGCAACCTGCGGATCAGCTGAGCTGATTGGAAGCTGCCTCTCATTCTATCCTCCCCCCAGTGTTCTTGGCGCTTGCCCGCCTCTCATCCATCCATCCATCCCCCTCACCTGCAAACCCCTGCAGCCGCCCAGCACTTCTTGCCACGTGGTGCCCACCCAGCATTGAGGATGACTTCCTCTGTGGCTTCCAAATCCCAGCTGGAAATGAAGAAGTGGCCAATCGGACCAGCATCCTACTGCTGAGTCTTCCAGGAGCTGGGGCAGAGGGTCTTCCGGCAGCCAGGGAAGAGGGGTGACAAAGGGCAAAGCAGCCCCACATAGGGAGACTGTGCCACCGCCGGGAGCCGGGGCAAAGAGTCTTCCAGCTATGGCCATTCTCCGCTTCAAGCGGCTTCCAGCCGGGGTTTGGAAGCCACAGAGGAAGCCATCCTCAATACTCAGATACTCAATACGCAGCGGCGGCACGGTCTCCCCTTCGCCCTCCACTACCTCTCTGCCCAGCTGTTGGAAGACTCTCTGCTCTGGCTCCTGGAAGATTCAGCAGTAGGCAGCTGGCCCGACCGGCCTCTTCTCCATTTCCAACAGTTTCCAGCCAGGTGCTAACTGCATTTGCCCACATCGACATGGTGAGGCCTGGGTGGCGCGCAAGCAGAGAACAGGCGCTTGCGCGGCTTGGCGCCTCTGGACGCTCACGTTCCCCCCCCCGCAGGAGGGGTGGGACTTGATGGTGCACAGAGGGAGCCTCTCTCTGCCAGACCCCCCAATAATAAGGCCAACCTCAATTTCGGGGTTCAAAAGAAAATAAGACCCTCTCTTATTTTCGGGGAAACACAGTAGAAGAATATGGCAATGATATACAACAAATAAAAGCTCCATATTATAATAAAGCCAAATTAACCCAAGAAAATATGTGAAGGGTTACTACAAAATAGAGAAGCAGAAGTGTCATGGTATTAGGTGATAGTGTATCTGATCCACCAATTCAAACAAAGCTCACTACCTATGAATTATTGACGGTGAACATTTTATCCACTTCATTCTGTAACAAGAGCTTACTCCCGCTTGCAAAACTAGAAGAGAACTTCAGATCTAAGTAACAGAATGAAGATAAAAGCAAAAGGTTAGATTGTTCGTAGAAGGTATAATGTGCCTGGCAGAGATGAATTCGGACGAGTGGGATACACATTGGGCAGGCCAGATATACAGAGAGAGAGAAATACACAAATTGCTCTCATAGTTATATACGTAAGTAAACAACATAAATAATTACTATATCAAAATGCACTTTCATCCTCCATGTTGTATAAGTGGAGGTACAGGTTCTTAAAGCACATATTAGGAATAGCCTTATACTCAGGATAGGAAGAATCAACTAGTTGTTAACATTTCATTGGAAATCTACTGGAGGCCACAGTAACTGGTCCTTTTTGCCTGCCATTCCAATTCTTCACTACCATTTTCTCTTGCCATATCGGGCACCTATGATGCAATACATGCTAAAATATGATCCTTCCAACCTCCCCACTACCCCCATCCTGTCCAAACTAATCCTGCCATCATCCCCATCATCCTGCTGGAACTGATGAAGCTTTTTGGATGAGAAATGAAATGTCCTTCTTTCTCAAGGAAAAAAAGTCCAGTCGCCTTTGGGGAAAAAAGCACCTTTGATACTATGCATGCCAAAACTATTCCTACAGGTGATCCAAAGAGCAAGAACAGCTCCAGAGAACCAAATGATACATGCAAACAAGTTGCTGACTGCATTCAGCCCTCAGTTTCCAAAGGCCTTGTTCTATTTCTAAAGGTTCATCATGAATTTGTGTAATTTGGGGGAGGGGGGGTTCCAAGTGACAAACATGTCTGCCCATGTTTAGATAACTCTTCCTGTCTGCTTTTTCCTGGCCAGGCCTTCTCTACGCTATTTATTGCTATTTGCTATTTTACCCCAAAGAGAGAAAACAGCATTATGTTTCATTAATGTTGTGTTTTTAAATTCCTATTCTATATATAGCATCCGATAGTTACCAGAGTTTAGATTATACAGTCATCTATTTCGCAGTTCCAAGATCTCCTCTGCAACTTCCCTGATTCCATGTCCTTGTCATATAATCTATTTCATAGGCATTATCTATCATTAATTGACACCAGGGCATTTACATAGCTACCTTCACATTTACACTTTGCCCCAAATAAAATGGGATTGTGGGAAAGGAATAGAGGGAGGAAATGTGCTGCCTATTAATTCCACTGAGCCCCATGCTGTTTTTCCCTGCAAGATACAGAGGCATAACTTTTCCTCTACAGGTTACATCTTTCAAAGGGTTCTTCCTAGGAATTAAATTGTGCCATTAAACTGGAGTAATGTAACAATCATAAGTCTGCAGCAATAGCAGCAGGTGGCTCTAGTTCAAACCTCTTTTTATGTCTGATTGACTCCATCAGGAATTATCGGCCTGCCGTTTTGACTTCCCAGATTTCATCTCTCTCTGTGCAGAGGAATGATAATGTATCTATCTCCTCACAAGCCTGGAATGAAGGCTGGGAGGTTGCACCCAAAAGCTCTCAGCACATAGAAAAAGGGCTATGAAATAAACAAAAGTAATAACCATGAGTATTAACATATGAGCACCAACGCTGTTTCTAATTACAAGTGATATTGGCAACTATTCTTTGGATGGGTTGTAGCTCTTTTGAGAGGATGAGCCTTTTACAGGTAGTTCTTGTTGTTTAGTGAGAATTTGTTAAGTGAGTTTTGTCCCATTTTATGACCTTTCTTGCCATGGTTGTTAAGTGAATCATTGCAGTTGATAATTTAGTACCATGGTTGATAAGTGAATCTGGCTTCCCCATTGATTTTGCTTATCCAAAGGCTGCAAAAGGTGATCACAATACCCTGGGACACAGCAACGGTCATAAGAATGAACCAATTGCCAAGCATCTGAATTTTGTTCACATGATCATAGGGATGCTACAAAGGTCATAAGGGTGAAAAATGGTCATAAATTACTATTGTAATTTCAATCGGACATTAAATGAACTGTTGTAAGCCAAGGACTGCCTGTACTTTGATTGAGATGGGGGAGGGAACCTACCTTCCAGCACTTCTTACAGCACCCACATGGTTATAATCCTTTCATGGCTCCAGACCTGGATATTGTTCTTTATTAAGATTTTATTTTGATTTTATTCTTATGCATATCCAATTTGTTTAGTTTTAATCTTCTATCTATTTTGGAGATTTATAAGCTGCTCAATCAGACATGACTGAAGAATCAACCAAGCCTAATAAAATAAATATTTGAGGAATCACTTTCCACTAATAGTTTGCTCACCCAATAAGATCAGGTGGGCTCCCTCCATGATCCCCTCTTTGGAAAAGTAACATCATGCATACTCTCTAAGGAAAGTCTTCTTGATCACCACTCATCTGAAGTAGTAATCCCTGGTGAACTGATTTGTCTCATCTCAACAAGGCTCCATCCTTCAGATGGAGACAAACTGATTTAGCTCCCTTCTGTTGGAAGAGTGTTTTTGATTCCTCACTTTTAATTAGGCCATTATTATTTTTAATCATTTATTATTTTCTGCAAATGATAAAAAACATTATTGGATTGTTTATTTCTATTGTTTCAATAACAGAGAGTTTAAGTATTCAACTGGAACAGCATATAACTTTAAATAAAACAAACAGATTAATGAATTAATTAATATGCATACTTGGTATTTCAGAAGAGGAAACCAGGATAAACTTTCCTGAGAGAATGAAGCAAAATGGTTCCAAGATATACAATATCCATCCAACTGTTTTGACAGGATAGAGCAGCAAGTTATTAGTTTTTTCTCTCTCTCTCACTCACATACAAATAAACACACACAAAATAATCTAATTGCTCTGGACTTTTTGCCCCCTGATTGTTTTTACAAAGACTTTTTTCAGTCAGTACAAGTAGAAAAAAGGCTCTTGACACTTCTTTGTATACTTAATATGTGCATTAAAGATTAATTGCATTCTTTCCAACAGCGGTTACTTTCTCCTTATTTGGACAAAAAAATGAGGAAGAAATGTTATCTGAAGAATATGTATGGATTTAAATGCCACGATGAACAAAAAAGGTGAAACTACCTCCAGAATCAAAGTGAATGGTCTACAGTATTTTATGGCCAACAGAAATCTGGATTAAAAAATATTATAAATCGAGTCGGGATTTTGCATAGTAATTTGCCTCCACATTGATAAAGCACAGTAAACAAGGCAGACTTATCAAGTCCAGTCCAGAGAATCTTGTTCTGATTGCTCAGTATTAATGATAAGGAGAGCAATTGCAATTGATCAATAATGTTGCATACTTTTAAGAACAGCCTTCTGCCTCCCTCTTACAACTATGAAAGGCTATCCTGGCTTTCCCAGTCAGAGAATGAAGAAAGACTGCATGCATGCATATATTCTCTCTCTCTCTCTCTCTCTCTCTCTCTCTCACACACACACACACACACACACACACACACATACAGGTTTTTTCTGTCCAAATGCCTGCCCTCTATGTTGCCCCAAAGATTTACATGACTTCCATCCTAACAAAAAGTTTTTAAAGTTTTAAAGATGCTTCCCTAGAATTTGGGTTACAGAAACAGAAAACCTCGTATAGTACTTTATATGTTAGTTTGGATGTTTTTTTCTGGAGTACATTTACTGTTCTTACTGGTTTTAATCTTGTATGCTGCTCTGAGTTTTTATGGAGTTGGGTGGCCATAAATACATACCTGATGTGTCCATCCCTAATTTGCATCATTATGTGAAAATAGAATGACAAGCTAATCTCTATGCAACATGTTCATCTGTTTAGCAAATTATTAAAGTCAGAGGGAGAAGTGGGAACAATGTGATTTCAATTTTTACATAGCTGTATGTAAAGCAGAGTCAAGAATGACGATGAACACTGTAACATGAAAAGGATCCAATGAAACTAATTGAAGAACTTGGCTCTCATCAAGGCTGTCCTATTATTAATCATAACATATACCGGTTAGTACAATAAATACACTTAACAATTTTTGCTGGAAATAGATATTAAATCAGTTCAATTAGCCTTTGCCAAGAATTGCTTTTGGTCATCTTACCAGCTACAACACCATGTTTATTTCATTTCTAGGCTAGGTTTCCACTCCTTCTATATTCTATCTCCAAATCCAGCAGTAGAAAACCTATCAGTTTCAGATTTTTTTTAAATTTGCCTTTTATTTCTTCTTCTTCCTATTTTCCCCACAACAATAACTTTGTGAGGTAAGTTGGGCTGATCCAAAGTCACCCAGCTAGCTTTCCTGCCTAAAGCAGGACTAGAATTTCTCCTTTCTAACCTGACTCTTTCTTCTTACAATATAGTGTTTTTCCAAACAAATGCCCAGGAGATCCTGCCATTCAGACTATCTTGTTTTGCTTCAAGTAAAGTCAATCTTGTTTGCATACCTAGCTGGCTCTCTCAGATTGCTAATTAAGCCAAAGTAGAGGAGATAGAAGCCAGCAAAACTGCATGCAGTCTCTGTGCATCTGCTAATCTCCATATACTGCATACGTTCCAGAGGTTATTCATGAGTCAATGCCCACGATTATTATGAAGCAATATAATAGTTGCAAACTGACATGTGGGAGCTAGAGGGTGGTCAACACTGGAAAACTGGAATAGTCCTTTACTTATAAGCAATCCATGTTTTTGGTTTCTTCAACAGGCATTTTTCTTGTATCTCAATGCAAACAGACTACACACCCTGATGCCAGCATCTTCTAGGACTGGTCAGTAGCACAATTGTCTTTTTTTTTAATTCCAAGGAAGTGGATCTAGATCTGACTCCTTGAAGATTTGAAATGCCTCTAATTAGCACCTAGGCTCCCACAAGCATACTCTCATGGAGCAATTTTTTCAAAGTGGTGACGTCCTGGAAAAGAAAATTTCTCCTTTGTTCAGCTGCTACATGACCAACCACCATCTGCAAAAGGTTTGATGCTATTGTTACTATCAGAAGACTGGTGTCCATTCTTATTATTTTCCTTGCACTGGATTGGCTTGACAAATTTTTATACAGAACCTGTGACAACTCATTTCTCATTTTTGTCTCACTGTGGCTCAGCAACTGGACTAGATCATACATTTCTAGAATCCTACAATTTGTAAGTTTTAAATATTTTGTTCAATTGCTTCACTGAGACAAACAGGAAGAGACATGTCTGCAAAAGAGCTTTTCTATGGTAATTTAATACCTACCACAGGAGAAAAAAACCTTGCTGCAAAATCATTTCAAACATATAAAATCAAACTTACTGAGATTTCTCATTTTGGCAGAAACACTTGAAACAAGGCCAGCATGAAATCATTGCAAATGATATTTTGTGCTTATCTTACAAACATTTCAGCTTTGCAAATAAACGTTGCAGAATATACCTCTTTACCATTTAATCATTTGGGGGCCAATAATTTATTTTTGCATATTTCTAGGTATATGCCTAAAATATGTACCCTGTAGATAAGACCTGGGGATCTGATTTTGCCTTTAATGCATGCAAATGCAAGCCACGCTTACACTTAATTTTAAGGTGCCCTAAGGTAGTCTGTAAACTGTCATAGATAGAACTTAACTTTGTGTATGTTGGATCAGCAGAAAATGGTGAGATGAGGAAATATTTCCCCATAATGAATGAAAATGAATTGTTACTATTAATCTTTTAATCAGAAACTGAACACAGAAAGGAATCATACCTGCCTTGATATATTTATGAAAAGGCAAAGGTTTCCCCTGTCCAATCAAATCAAACTCTAGGAGGTAGTGTTCATCTCTATCTAAAATAAAAAGCATAAGTGAGCAATACCTGTCATTTATAAAATCTGATTCATTTCTTGTATCAGAAGAAGTTTAGAATTTAGAAACTCAGAGTCTGGCTCATCCACATATCTAACCATCTTGAGTTCATACCAAATTGGGTTGGCCAATTTGTGTCCTCGTCCTGCATGTGCTCCCTGAGCCCTGAGTCCTATTGGCTCTGATTACAACAGCAAAATGAAGCAACCTAACGGTATCTGTAATCAACAACCATCATAATCCTTTTCCCTCAGAGTGGAAAAAGAGAAATTTCAATCTTGTTACAACCCCGTCCATTATATGTCATTGCCTCATTCTTTTTGGCTGCCAATCATCCCCTCTATTGGGAATTGCAGGTCCTTGCTCTAAATTCAGCAACACATGGTGAGTGGGAAGAACAGTACTCCTGATGGAGATCGACTGCTGGAGCTTTAAAAAGCATGATTATTGTACTTTCAAGGAGTCGTATAGTTGTGAAGGACCTGCAGCTCCAAAGACAGGCAGACTACAGAAATGGTGACAGCACCTGACTTGCAAAAGGAAGCACTCATCTTGAAATTTCCGATCTGCTTTTCTCTTTTCCAAAACTTCAAAGCCTATGTCAAAACTGGGGGGGAATAAATCTTCATTTTTAAAACACTTTTTTAGTACTAGTCTGGTCTTCAAATGCTATTAATTGTGGACAGGTCTATAATTCTGCCTTATAAATACATCAATAATGATCGCAAAGAATATGAACTACGGTAATCAAAAGTCTCTTTTGAAGACTCAACCTAACTAGCAGTCAAATGTCCATCCCAATCATGGATAAGCAATAACTGATGTACGCTTCCTCCAATTATCCAAATATCTGACATTTGCCTTGTGCCTAACAAGTCTCTAAGAAGCTTCTGTACGGGAATGGGGCGTGAGGGAAGTGCAGTTATTTAAAATGCTAACAAATGACTGTGCCTTTATTAACTTCCTTGCTGTAGTTGGCTAAAGTGGAACATCTATCTGAAATATGATCAAATTGACAGGTTATTAAACTTATTAGGGTGGGAGAGAAAAAAGATCAGTTCTGAGCGATTAGTACATCAACAGCAGAACGTTGAAAACTTTCTGAAGTTGTTCCATGTGCTCTGGTTAATCATGAAATAGTTACTGAACAAAGGAACGAAGAAAAAGAAGACCAGGGGACAGTGACAATTCGCTTTGTGGCAAACAAGTCAGCTCTATTGGCTGCAAAAGTGCAGCAGTAAACTTTCTGAATTTAATAGCAATGCTGGTAAGGTAGCACATTTTAGATAAAGGGAAAATAATAAGAAAGAGGCATACAGATCACTTTAAAAGCTATGACAATTTTGAAAACTGCAAATAATGCATTCTGATGGATTAATATAATCCTCTTCAAGAACTGTGATCTGCCTCATAAGAATGTTGCCTTTTAATTTCTTTTCTCCCCATATATTAACATATATTCACTAAGACCTCCAAAGTCACACATTTTTTGACTGAGAAGTGTGCTTTTGCATACAGTACACTTTATCTTTCATACTGATTGGCGAGATGTGGTCTCAGGTTCAACATAAAGCATAAGCATAGCCTCATTGTTATAGAAAGCAATCACACGAAAAATAGCAGTTCTCTTTTTAAAGTTTTGGCACAGGAAATGAGGACAGGTTTTGAAGTGTGCTACTTATAACTTTATTGTAAAAGTTATAAGAAATAAACAGGCCATCTAAATTCTCTGAGGGAAATGAATCAGAAGTTTACATATCAAGTACTTTTTGTTCTACTTTAGAAATGCTAAATTACTATCAAATTTCTTCTTCCACAAAAGTACAGAGTAAAAGTGAATTCTTCACTTATTAATTTGGGATAGTAAGCCCTTGACCAAGATGAAGTTTTGCTTGTCACTGAACATGCATTATTACATGAAAAATGAACTGAAGTATTCACTGCCCCTGTCAAGCAGCCAAGATATGAGGAAAACGGTCCCAAAATAAATCTCTTTTGCCTTCTTAGCTAGAGAAAGAATGCAAGACTTCAAATATGTATATATCCTTGGTCCAAAGTTTTGAAAGTCATTTAATTTACTGATTTAAGAACAGTGATGATTGCAATAAAAACAGAGAACACCTTTAAATATTGTGTTATTATGACAGGCCTCTCCTTAGTTCAGAATACTTATAATTCTTCCTAACAATGATAAAAACTGAAAAGTCGGGGTATGAAGACGTGAAATATATTAGCAGCTTTCCCTCTATGAATTGTCCTTTCAGAGCTACGTAAAAAGAAATAAAGGATTGGCATAGATGAGTAAGGACTACAGGAATAAATGAAGGCATTTGATGCCACTTCCTGTAGTACATTCCGTTTTCTGGCAACATTAATAACCCATTCAAGAGCATAGACTATTCTAGCCCTCATCCTCCTGAAAATAAAACATGAAATCCTCAGACTGGCCAGAAGCCAAGCCCGTTGGGCACTTAAGGCCTTCCTGAGTTTCTTGTAGTACTGGATTTCTGAAAATAGCCAGGATTAGCAACAAACCACAGAGCACTGCCATGTGGTGCTTAGAACGCCAATACTTCTTCTGCAGGAGGTTTTTACTTCGACCAGGGAGCAAAATTAAACAAGCAAGAATGGGCCTAATTATAACTAAGAGTATCTGAGAAACACCTTATTTCCTCCAATGAGAATCATATATGTTCCTAAATTTGGAATCTTTCCTTTTATCAAATTCCAGGATATGGTTTTTAAAGCTCCGTGTTCACTTACTGAGCTTCCAGTACAGATTCTGGTCAAAGAGATTTGGCATATATTTGTAGCATTTCAAAAATTGACTTGTAGAATTGTACTACCATAAATATTATCCTCAGTTGTATTCCTCTGTGGGACTTTTAAAATCCGTTTCCCCCAGATATTGAGCTTGAGGGGGAGGGGGCACTGCACTTCCTTTCCCTGTTTCACATAAGCACTGAAGCGATTAGAAGGGCTGATTAAGGACAAAATGAACCAAGAGATTATTATTGGTGCCTCATGAAGTGTTTCACTTGCAGGATGAGGAAAGCCTTGAAAACCAGGACAGCAGGAGTGGAAAACTGGTGCCAGCTTTTGCTGAACTACCACTCTCAGCTGCAACAGCCATCAAGGCTAAAGGGAAGGGATGCTGGGAACTGAAGTTCAGCTTCTAGGACAATGATGGCTAACCTCTTTGCCGTTGCGTGCCAAAAGCGGGGGGAGAGCGCGTGTGTGCCCACACCCATAATGCGATGCCCCCCCCGCACTCTGTTTTGGGCCTAACAGGCCTCACTGAAGCCTCAGGAGGCCGAAAACATCCTGTTTCCGGACTTCTGGTAGGCCCGATAGGCCTGTTTTTCACCCTCCCCAGGCTCCAAGGGCTTTCTTGGAGCCTGGGGAGGGTGAAAACGGCCTCCCCCAGCCCCCGGAGACCCTCCAGAGGCTAAAAGAGCCTTGGTAGTACAGTGGACTAAACCACCCTGTTATTAACACCAGCTGCCTGCAATTACTGCAGGTTCGAATCTCACCAGGCTCAAGGTTGACTCAGCCTTC
>JANHFK010006775.1:76479-91479 GCA_036250565.1 Sibynophis collaris
GTTAGCAAAAGCTGCTTTGAAATCAATAAAGGCTGCATATAAATTCAAGTCAGAGTGGTATATTTGTTTGTCAGATGTTGAAGCACTAAGCAAGTCTGCAGTGGCACAAACTTTTATGAGCTTCATATAAAGCTCACAGCAACTTTTGAATAAAATTTGTTAGTTGGAAAAAGTGTTTCTAGACGCCTCCTGATGAAGAGAATTATAGTGTTTCTCCTAAATAAGCATGCTTTCTAACTATGCCAAACCACTATTCCCATTAATCTGGCTACAGGTCCTGTCTCTAGCCTTACATGCTTGAAATACAAATGGGAATCATGCATCAAGAAATTGTGACAGGGATGTGCAAACATGAACATTTGAACTCTATTTTTGTTGGTATCTTTGTTTATATTATAGCAGTATGTCAATGCATATTACATACTCATTTTTCTCCAGTGAGAGTCAGTTTTTTAAAAAAATATCTCTGTCATATTTTAAATTATGAAGTTTTTTATTCCCTTCACACAATGGACAGAAAATTTTATTGTTAATGTAGGCTGATGACATGGCTATTATTTCCTTTGCTGAGATTGGCCTTAGAAGATTAATGACCAGACTATCCCCTTACCGTGAAAGGGGAAAAACTGAAGATAAATTATAATAAAACAAAGGTAGTAGTTTTGAGCAAAAGTAATATTAGACACAGATGGGCAGTTAATGTCCAACAAATGCAGCCCTTTTTGGAATGCCTGGGCATCACCTTTCATAAGTCCTTTTTATGGAAAATACCCTTATTTATTGTCTTGGCAACTCCCCAGAATACAGGGGATGCTATATTGATATTTTTTTTATTCTAAAGAAGGGCAATTGTTAGCCCCTGCTCTTAAAATATTCCAAAATAAGGTAACAGTCCAGATGCTGTGTGGGGCTGAGATTTGGGGGTGGGACAAGAAGGTAATTGCCCAATTGGAAGCAGTCCAAAACAAGTTCATAAGGAGGATCTTGGTCTTCCCCTAGGGCATCCTCACTGCCTATTTATGGATGGAAGTGGAGGATACCTTCCATTGCAGTTAAATTACATCTTACATTGCTGGGATGCTATAAGAAATGAGGACACTCAAGATTTCCATCTCTGCTTTCTCCATTACACAGCTGAAAAATAATGGACTAAACATTTGTCACCCATTCTACAAATGTATTTATTCCCTACCATCTTTGGGAGAACCTAGATCTTGGAATAGAGAAAATATTAGAGATTGGATTTTTGAAAGGGATGCTTATAAAGATGCCATTGTAGTACAAGCATCCAAAGTTTACCTTGGTGTCAGTATTATAAAAAAAAAATATAGAAGCCTTTCCTTGTACTTGGTTAACATATCCAGTGCTTCACTGAGGAGGTCTTAGCATCTCTTTGCCTACAGCCCTTTGCATATCTCAAACAGGCCTTTAAAGCTCTGTATTGAACAGCAACCTCAGTACTTGTGGTGTTGGTAAATGGAGGACATTCTCCATTAGATTCTCCAGTGTACCATTTGCATTGAGATCAGAGGCAAGTTATTAATGGTAGATGAACTCAATGGTTCTGACTATGAAAAATTGAGCTATTCTCTTTCAGATGTGTTTTTAACTGCCAGCAACCAAATTGCTACTTTTTGGTCTGCTGTTTTAGTTTTAATTTTGGATTTACTTTGTGATAACCCTTTTACATATAATATTTCCACTCTATTCCATAATTACATGGCTCTTTTGTTATTTTATTGTATTTTATGGCATTCCTATATTATGACCTGTGATTACAACAATATTTATTTACTTAGTGATTACAGATAATCCTTGATTTACAACAGCTCATTTAGTGACCATTTGATATTACAATGGCACTGAAAAAAGTGACATGACCATTTTTCACACTTATGACCATTGCTCATCCCCATGGTCATGTGATCAAAATTCAGACACTTGGAAATGGACTCATATTTATGACAGTTGCAATGTCCCAGGGCTACATGGTCACCTTTTGCAACCTTCTGATAAGCATAATCAATGGGGAAGCCAGATTTACTTAACGACAATGTTATTAACTTAACAACTTCAGTGATTCACTTAACAATTGTGGGAAGAAAGGCTGTAAAATAGGGCAATATTCACTTAACAACTCTCTCTCTTAGCAACAGAAATTTTGGGTTCAATTATAGTCCAGGACTACCTGTATACCTCAAATTATATTTGTATGTCAGAAATATCCTCCAAACGAGTATCACACTATTTAATTCAGTTTGAATATCAGAAACATAATTTGCTGCCTAAAAACAAGAAATATTTACACTGAACATTGAAATTTCTTTGAATGTTCCAGTTAAATCCTAGTTCAAAAACAACTGGCATCCCATCACTGTTTATGATAGCATTTCTTGCACCTAAATTTATAGACACATCTATGTACTAGCAAATGCAGTAGAAAACTTGTTGATTTATCTAGTACTTACACTTTCATCTGTCCAGCTGACAGTGGTACATTTCAGTCAAGGATTACATTTATTACTTATCTGAGCTATCAGTAATAATATGACAGTTCTTTCAGACATAGATTTTGTTATGTAGTCACCTTGTCACAATCATGGATTTTTATGGGGGTATCCTGACAATGTTATCTTCTAATTTTAAAGGCCTCTGTTGTTCCATCATTTTTCTTCCAGCAGAATATCCATTCCAAAGGGGGAAAAAAAGAGCTTTTGATCAATAGCACGAGGTGATGTTGTCTCCGTAAGCATCCTTACTTAAGTTTCAGGTCACGGATATTATCTTTGTTCATGAAAAGAACATAATACAGATTTTAAAATAATCTTAGTTGATTATTAGATACTAAATTTTGATAGGGGTCTGGCAGGCCAACATATTTTTTTTCTAATATTCATTATATTTATTAACAAAAGGCATCCATCATCAAACATTTGCTATTATGAGGTGATAGTTTTTTTGTTTGACGTACTATTTTGTTTGGTATCTCCCTTGACATCTGAACTGATAAAAGAGGAGGAGGAGGAGGAGGGGAGGAGGGGGAGGAGAAGAAGAAGAAGTTGTTTTTAGATCCACATTGCTACTTATTTGTATGTATAACCTGTTAGTTCTAAGTTTAATATTTATTTTAGTAAATATTGGAACTAACAGGATATACATACAAACACATATCACCTCTCTACAGGCAAGTGATAATATATTGGGGTGGTTGGAGAATTAGCATATCAGCTGCCTGGTATGGTTTATTTTATGTATGGATTAGCAGAGGAAAAGATTCGTAAAGCTTGCTGCAGTAATAATCAGGTAATAACCAAAACCATACAAAACCGCCACAATGAGTCCCACATATCCACAGGTAGTCTTGGGAAAAATCTATAACAGGTGGCATGCCACTTTCATATTCACTCCTGCTACTGATTCCTATTTTGCAGCCCCTGCAAAAGAGTTTGAAACCAATCCACAGACATCTTCACTTCCACTTATCTTGAAATAATGAGGAAAATATCATGGCAGATAAACTTCAAAGAAAGAGAAAGAGAGACGCTAGGAGTTGGGCTGAAACTTGAGTTCCTGCCAGTGAGAAATTGGATCATCTCCAAACTCTCCAGAGCCACAGTGCTTCCAATGAAAAGGACAGGATTGCTATATTTCCAGATAGGCCACAGCTGAACCCACAATAAACTACCTCAGGTCACATAGAAAATAATGAATTGGACAGGTCTAGACAACTGGAATATACTGAATGGAATGAACCAGAGATAATTGTGTGGTAGCTGGACCAATGGCACACTGATTTCTATCCTTCTCAGCCATTTTTCCTCCTCAAGTGAATCAATAATTCAAGTTAAATGGTAAAACGAGTAGACAAATATATGCCAATTTCCCCAAACCCAGCAGAATTATTGTCACATTGCCATTAACCCAAGCAATATTAATTGGCATAACAAAAATGGCTGCCAGTTTTCCTTCACTAAACAGCAGGCAGCTCTGTTTCAATTTCTGCACAAGACAATAAAGGCCATGAAATTACAGCAAGCAATAAATTATGGCTGAACATAACAGGTATCTCAACCAAAAGGCTTGAATGCCAGATGCTAACTGCACAACTAATAAACTACCTGACACACAAAGCTTCTTCAAAGGGGACTAGAAGACAACAAATCCAGTAGCTTGGAAAAAACCCCCACTGAAAGTTATATTCTTCCCATTCTATATTTTAGTCAGACTGAATGTGGCTATAATGAGCTGATCAGATCATCCCAAGTAAAGTATATGATTGGGAGCTCTATCATGTGGCAAGCCTGCATGGAGGAAAAGAAATGAGTGTTTCCCACACAATAACTCTCCTCCTCCAAATTGCTTTTAAAACTGCTGTTACTTTTTAATAAGCCAAGGTGACTAGAAGTTACTGAACTGGCAGAAAAAGAAAGAGGTGCCAAATTGGTTTGAAAAGAAAGTGTGGTGGCTGAAATTCTCCACTTTGAGTCAGATTCCTTATGCGGTCAGAATGAAAGAACTCCTGTACTAAGTTGCAATTTCCTCCCCTGCATTGGCTTATTGTAACGGCTCTGCAGTAGAATTCAAAAAAGATTTTGAAAAGTGGAGCATTCTGGCTCATCTGTGTGAGCATGAGAGAGCGCACAACACTTGATACTATATAAAGAGCAGAACCTCAGCCAACTGGCCAGCATCAGAGGCATGGTAAGTGAAGGAGGCCTGTAGTTCGGCCAACCCACACCTTCCTAGCTTTCCAAAAGGTGCTTATAATCTGGCTGTGGTAGGTTGAGATCAATGAGAGTTTTTATGGTGGGCTGCTTGTTAAAATTTATTATGGTGCCAACTTTCATTACTATCTGTTCTTTTAATAGATATATGCATATATCAATCGTCGGGCCCTGAAAACGCATTTGTTTTGTGCAGCCGGCCTTTCACAACCTCCTCGCTAGGGTTTTATAGCTAAATTAGGGAATTTTTAGGGTCAAGGGGTTTTTAAGGGGACACAGTCATGTATTTAATTATATTTTAATATTGTTTTTAAATTTTGTATTTTATGTTTTTAATATGGCTGTACACCGCCCTGAGTCCTGTGAGGGAATAGGGCGGTATAAAAGTATAATAAAATAAATAAATAAATTATGTTAACCTGCTGATGTCATGAAAGGGAAGATTTTACAAAAATGGTGAAAAACTGCAGTCATTTTTATATATTCATCTCTTGAAAAGCTTTTAAGGTGAAGTATGATATTGAAACAAGAGCTACCCTGTCAGTCTTTCAATTTCCTCCAGCCTAAAATAGTAAAGCCCCCGATCTCCTATCTTTTTGATAATTGAATGTCACGTGGAAGTTTATATTTCTAAAAACGAAGTTCCATCATACTCAAGTCAGAAAAATCATTTTGGGGGGTTTTACACAGGTAGAATAACTCAGAAAACAATGCTATCAAGAGCAGGTGAAGTGATCTTTGTGGTAAAGTTGAAAGGAGATAGTGAAGTTAAGGTAAACCACAATGGAGATAACAGCAGCTGAAACTTGATAGGTATTCCAATCCATCTAAGACTATGTGCTTCAAATTCAAAGATAAGATCTAGTTTTGTTGCAAGAAAACGTTATGGATATGGCCTAAAATGTTAGTTAAATTTGGGTGCCAGATGATGAGATGCGACTAATTTTTCTACTTACCAGGAAGAATGTTGGATGTCACAAGATGATCTGGAGGTGATAACATGGCCAAATCAAAACCTCCTGATTTGGTCACCAATGGTGCCAATAATGAAAGAAAAGTGCATCGTTTTACAAAGACGTTTACAATCAGATCATGTAATGTGAGAATCATGAAGCATGAAACATGGGAAACTGTCAAAATAGAAAAGCCTATAGAAGTTGATGATTTAATATTAACTGAATGCAGGTGCATCAGAATGGACTGAATCATCAAAACAAATGATTATTGGATTAAAAGTATTTAAGGCATGAGACCATCTGAAGGAATGGAATAGTACTAATAATCAAAATGGACATTGCAGAGTATGCAGTTGGCTAAAATCCAGTAAACAGATTGTATCTATTAGCATTAGTAGGTATCTCTTAATAGATGGCTAAAATGAATGCATGTTGTAAAAAAATCCAACAATGGAAGGTCCTGTGGAATGTTATGCCAAATTTCAAGTAGCATTAAATACAAAACCTAGAAAGATCAAAGTGCAACTACCAAACAATTGTAGAAATGATGGAAGCTAAAATGCAGGAGGATTTCAGTTGGGTAAATGAAATAAACAAGAGATGGTAAGAGAACTTTATAAAGAGACTTCTAAGGATATGCTTAAACTGGAAAATGTGTTTCATTTCATTTATGAAATAAACAGAATAACTCAGAAGTTCAGTTGGGCCATTCCAGGTAGGATTGAATTATAATTAAACAAGACTTCTGATTGCTTCTGAGTGCTGCTCTGAAGGCATACCTACAGCTGTCACCATACTTGACCTTTTTCTCATGTACCTCTGTTTAGTGCTGTCCAGTGGTGGGATTCAATTTTTTTTACTATTGGTTATGTGGGCGTGGCTTGGTGGACATGGCATGGCATGGCTTGGGGGCATGGCTTGATGGGCGTGATAGGGGAAGGATACTGCAAAATCCCCATTTCCTCTCGATCAGCTGGGACTCGGAAGGCAGAGAATAGATGGGGGCGGGGCCAGTTAGAAGTGGTATTTACCGGTTCTCCAAACTACTCAAAATTTCTGCTACCGGTTCTCCAGAACTGGGTCAGAACCTGCTGAATACCACCTCTGGTGCTGTCCCACCACTCCCAGTAGTTTTGCATTTTTCCCTATTAACTTCCACTTTGGAGCATCTCTCTGTCCAGAATTTGATCATTTTAGATCTATGCCTAGACCAAGCGGACATATTTTAATCTGGACATGGGTCACTGGATGCTGCCTGTCCTATGCATGGACATCCCATGCATTGAATATTTTGTGCCTTTCTATCCACTGCCAACAACTACTTCAGACAAGAGGAACACAAACTCTAAACCTGGATATTACCAGATGGATAACATTAAAATCAAACCAATTGCATAATGGAAATCAAAATGCAATCTAGTCAGCTAAGTCACTGCCATGTATAGATCATGAAACAGACCACAGATTTTTAATACCCAATATATCAGATAAACTGGCATATCAGTAAGATATCTTCTGGAAGATATGACATTGAAATATAAAATCTGTGTTAAGGATAAGATCCAGAATACTTGATTTATGGAAAAAAACCAACCATCTGAATTTGTTATGGGATATTTTAAAAGAGAAAGTATTCAGAACAAGCTATTGTGTGATAGGATAAAAGAAGATTGAAAAAAAGTAGAAAGTCTATTGCGAAACATTTACAAACAGAACGATTGACTGACAGAATATACTCAAATTAGATGTTCTGTTTTTAGTGTTTTAATGTTTTTTTATTATTTTAATTTTTTAAAATGATTTTAATTGTAATATGTTTTTGAATTGTGAGCTACCAGAGTCGTTTGCTGAGAGGGGTGGCTATAGAAATTGAAATAAATAAGTAAATTTGTAGAAAAGTAATGCATATATTAGGAAACTGATTCTTCTAAAAAATGAGATCTGAGATAACAGGCTAGCTGTCAAATTGGAAGGCACCTGGCATAGATGAAATAAAAATAAATTGCTCAAAGATGTAGGAGAAGAGGTAACTAAAGTGCTAAAAGCTGTATGTCAAGAAATATGGAACAAGATTGTTTAGCTGAGAGCTGGATAGATCAGTGTCTATTCCTAAGAAGGGATATACAAGAGAATGTGTAAATTATTCAACCATTGCACTAATTCCTTAGACAAACGAAGTTTTGCTTAACATATTTCAAAGAAGAATATACTTATATGTAATCCTATAGCCTATAGATTGCAATGTGACTATGTAGCAGTTACTTTCTCCTTTTTAACATCATTTCAAATACAGGCAACTAATATAATTTACTAAATACTGTCAAACATCAAATCATTTAACAAAAAAAAATACCAATACAGTTAAAGATTGTTGATGCCTTACACCTCACTTTCCACTCTTTAGAATATCTAGATACATCTGGAACCTATATTCTACAACCCTGTACTAGGAAGCAAATAATTTGGGGTTAATTGCAAGGAGAAGCAGCGATCAGCCACAGAAGGACTTTAATAGCTCTGCTATTCCTATGCCATAGGTGTAGCTAGCCAGATGCAACTGCTTAGAAGATGTCTTGGGTTGAATGAAGCAGTAAAACTACTTAATGGTACCTTGTTCCACCAGTTTCAAGTCACAATCCACAATAGTTTATAGTTTGAGAAAGGGCGGCCGTCTTCAGCAATTCTTCAGCAAAACTCAAGTTAAACAAATGTGATTTAGTGGAAAACACAGGTTTCCTTTCCTCAGAGCTGTCATTGTTCAACACTCCACACAATTTCCTTACAATAACCATGTATATAATGATTCATTATATAATCCTACTTCTCAATCGTGTATTTTTTTTTTGTTTAGCATTATTCATACTAATGAATAGAATAAAAACTGGAAGTTAACGCAATATTTGATATACACAAATCACTTGATTTTGGAAGTGGAAAATAAAAAGATGCAGAAGAACTTATACTGAAAATAAAAAATTGAAAGTAAGCAGAGTGGATGTCAAATATTAAGAAGACAAAGGTAATTTCAGGCAATATGCTTCATTAACTAAAAGTTGACAGTTTTCATGTTCTCAATAATAGATAAAATGGCCATGGTATTGGAAATATAAGAAAAGTTAATTTTAAGGAGGATGTCAGACTTTGGCAAATTTACAGAAGATGATATTTCAATGACAAGAAATATCAGAACTAAAATAATGGACTTTCCAGTGCTAATCTGTGTCATGAAGCCTGAAGAACCCCCCCCCCCAAGTATAAATCTGAATTATAGATGTTAAGAATACTATACCTTTCAAGAAGAACCCATTGACCAAATAAAAACTGTTTTCACTTCTAAAGAACAAAGAATTATGTGATGTAAGTGAATGATGGACAGAACAAATAGCTATGCTTGGGAAAATTAAGGAAAGTTGAAGGATAGGGAAAGACTCTGGATAAGGTGGATGGTCATTGGACAATATCAAGGAAAGTGTGTAATTTCATTGGAGGAGCTATAGTCTTTCACCACATGTACCTCAAGGTAAAGATTGTTTGCTCATACAATCAAGAAGGGTCAGGCCTGCCTTGCTGACACTTGATTGTAGTCCTTGAGGCATCTTGAGGTTGAAAAGTCACAAATACAATTTATATCTCATTGTCAACCAACTTGATACAATTGAACAAGACAGTACTCCCTAGACCAAGCATCATTTTTACGTTTTAGCCTTTCTAGGACTGAGATTGTTTACCAACTTCAGAAAGAGCCCTTTATGAAAACTGGGAAGGAGATAAAAATCTATTGTCATTTGTAGCCACAACTCATATGGAAGACTGCTCCAGAAACTAGGAAAACTGTAATACTTGCCATTTGGTGTCTCTCAATATCTTACATTTAAGCACAAACCATTTCTGCCTGTCACCTATTAGTGCATTCATTTTGAGGGAAAGAAAGATTTCTTTAAATTCATTTTATATACTTATACCTCACTGATGCTTATCAAATAAACTTGTTAATTTATGTAGCAATAGAACTTAGACTTATATACTGCTTCACAGTGTTTTACAGCCATCTCTAAGCAGTTTCAGAGTCAGCATATTGCCCCCAACAATCTGGGTCTTCATTTTACTGACCTCAGGATGGAAGGCTGAGTCAACTTTGAACCAGTGAGGATTGAATTAGCCTGCAATAGTGCATTCTAACCACTGTGCCATCATGGCTGGGAGTAGAGAAACAAACAAACATAGAAAGAACAATTATCCCCACTTCTAGCTATATGTAATAATTTAATAATGTTGGTTTAATGTTTAGTATTGCAAGAGTCCTTATTTTTATTGAACATCTGAAATAATCGTATATGTACATACTAGATTCCATCAATGTGACCTTGCTGGAAATGCAGTCAGTAGTCTTAAACTGGTTCTCATTATGTTCTACTGAAACAAATTTGGTAGGCCATGTCAGGTATTCCTATGATATATGTGAATATTATAATGTATTGAGGGATGTCAGAATTGGCCTAAAAAATGGGCAATTCCATCCCTTGCAATTGGGGTGAAATTTAGGGGGCACGAGGAACAATTTACTTCTCTGGGGTTCATTGAGTTTAAAGACTTCAGGGAGCTTGAGAAATAATATTAATAATGATTGTTGGCACAGCTCATATATCCATTATATATAATTCATTATTTCCTTCTGTATACATGGTGCCTATAGAACTTGCCAAAAAAGTCTGTTAAAATATGTTTTAAAAAGTTTATGCTATATTTTTAATTATTACAGCACTATTTGATACTGCATTACTATAGCAGTAGTAGGAATCAAGAATATATACACAAATAGTTTGATATCTGGCAGTGGAATGGCATTATACAAGTCTCCTGCAGATCACCCTGGGGAAGGAATGTTCTATTGCATAGCAGAGAAGACACCAACTCTTGTACCCATTTACTAATCTTATTTTAGCAAATTGAGACTCCAGACCAAATTTAATGCTTGGTTGAAAAAGCTAGGGGAAATTGGACAGTTCCTGCCCATGGAATCCCAAATCATATACTCCCTGCTGAAAAGAAAGTTCCAGCAATAATATCTTTTTTATAGTGACTGATTCAGAACTGAAATAGAGAATAATGGCTCTGAGTCAATCAGTGTGTCTATTGTTGCAGGAGATAATTCTAGCAGGCAGGGGTGGTTTCCTTTCTCTCTGCTGATAAATCCACAGAATACTCTACATGCCAGTTTTATGCCTGGAGGGGAAAAAAAGGTAATGTTACAACAAATTAAGGAAACTTTCACACTTCCCCATCATTTTCCTGCAACGTGTATGTCCCTGCATGTAAAATGACAAATAATTTGATTACTGAATGTAATGTCAAAAGTCTGTTGAAGTGGTATCTGCATAGTAAATATGTTACAAGATGGTTGAACTGTTCATCTGTCATGAAAGTTATCTAACCCTGGAATATATTTTCTCTGATCAAAAATTAAGTTGATCGATGAGAGAGTTCCTTCTTGATAATAGTGGAAAACATCACTGTGTAATGAGAAACAGAAATTTTTCATATAGAAAGTCTAAGTTTCAAGTGCTGGTGCTTGGATTAGATAAAAGAGACTGAGAAGGACTTTTCCTGAAACTTTTAGGAAAGTTTTCTAAGTTTATTCCTGCTCTGGTAAACAAGATGCCATGTAAAAGGACAAATAGGTTTCATCTGAGAGAAAGCAGTTATCTGTATTCAGAAAGCCCTTGGATATTGCAATGCCAACAGTTGTGGGTTCCACTTACCTTCGCTACCGGTTCGCAACGGGGGCACACACATGTGCAGAAGCTTCTGCGCATGTGCAGAGCATCCATGATGACGTCCGGGTGGGTGGGCAGAGCCTCCTGCTGCTGCTACTACAAGTTCACAGGATCTGGAGCCAACCAGTAGGAACCCACCACTGAATGCCATGGTATGGAAATTCTCAATAGGGAATTCTGACTGTCCTGAAAACCCATGCATGGATCCCATAGCAAACATTGTGAATGCTACCTCTAACTGATCCACAATTTCTTTTGGTCTTTGTTTGCCTATTTTCCTGGTTAAATATTCATCAATGAGATAATAGTAATAAATAACAAAACAGATACCAGGTGAGGTGAGGAACATTTGGCAGATCTAATACTTAGACAGGTGAATAAAGGGAGAAGGACTCCTTCAGACATCACAATCTTACACTGTTTCAGATTTTAACATCCCCTCCCTCTTACTTAGTCACTGAATTCAGATACAAAATACATTGATGGACAGCAGCAATGCTACACGGGCTTCCTTTGAAGATTTTGTATTTGTATAAAACACAACTACTGGTGAATGAGAATGTTGCCAATGCAGCTGCTTACCTATGAAGCCCTACATGGCTTGGCACCTGGTTACCTTCAGGGCTGTCTGTGTCAAATTGAACCATTCTATCCCATGGGTTTGTCTCAACTAGGGATGATGAGGATCTTGTTGTCATGTGAGATTCAAGAAGGGGTGATTAGAATAGGATTGTTCTTTGGTGTAGCCTCCAACTCGGTGTAATAAAGAAGGGGCCTTCTCCCTGTTTTTCTACACAGTAGTTAAAATATAACCATTGCAACAACACAACAAAAGACATAAAAGAGAAACATTTAACAAGAGAATGTCTTGTTAAATTACATTCTCCCTCTTTGACATCATGATGTTCTCTTTCTGGCCTTGGTCCATCACTGAATACAAGTACTCCTCAACTTACAACCATTCATTTAGTGACCATTCAAAGTTATAATGGAACTGAAAAATGTGACTTATGAGCGTTTTCCACACTTATGACCATTGTAGCATCTCCATGGTCACGTGATCAAAATTCATATGCTTGGCAACTGACTGGTATTTATGAGGGTTATTTATGAAGTGTCCTGAGGTCAAGTGATCACCTTTTATGATCTCAATGGGGAAGCCAGAATCACTTAACAGCTATGTTACTATGCCACAAAAGGTTATAAAATGGGGCAAAACTCACTTAACAACTGTCTTGCTTAGCAACAGAAGTTTTGGCCCGTAAATCGAGGATTATGTACCACAAAATTTATATCTTTTACAATTCTCCCTCTTTTGATCATGCAAAAAGAAGAATGTTGATGGAATGATTTTCTTCTAATACTACGTTAAATCAAAGACAATCCTAATGTCAAGCCTAAAGATATCCTTTAAAACTTAAAAATCTCTTTTATAACCTCTTATTTAAACCAATAATAAGTTGTATCAAGTGGATAAAAAATAAAAGATGCAGTCTATAGTAAATAACATAATAAGCATTTCTAAAAAGCAAAATCTCACAAGACAACAGAAAGTAACAGTATTTAGCAATAAGTGGCAATTAGAAAAAGAGAGAGAGATTTCAGTCACTTCAACTATGAGCAACATAAACAGAACTAAAACCAAATCCAACAGAGCACAATAAGAAGGGGGGGAGAGGAGACTAAGAACGAGCCCAATTAAAACCAAAATAACAAACTCACAGTGAATGAAAGCAATTCAAGGGATTGATGCCACTATCCTAACACCCTCCCTGCAGTTTGGAGGACTGGGAAGGGGTCAAATCAGCCTAAAGAAGAAGGTGATCCTTAGGATGCCCAGAATCCATCCATTAAGGTTTTAAAGATTAAAGCAGATCTGCAATTGAGCCCAGAAAAAAGCTGTCAAGCATAAGAAGGAAATTGAAAGGGGATAGAATAATTTCTATGCTATTAAATCCCACAACTATTCCTTAACTCCTTTCCAGAGCAGCTCCCCACATTGTCAAATATTACTATTTTTTGTTCCTCTGGTACTGTTGTTTGGTAAGAAATTTTCCAGCATAGCAGCAAATTTTATTTCTAAGGTGTATTGCAACAGCAAAAATTTCTCCCAATGCCTCTGATCTATAATCTTAAACCTTCAAAAAAAAAATCAGTCAGCATTTCCAGTTTGAGTGATAAACCATTTTCGCCATGAGCAACTTCAATTGTTATTTTCAGGCAGATAGTGCAAGAGAATTTTCAGTTTGAAGGATGCTTATCTGCTTTGCCCATACATGGCTCAGTACAAGAAGAATTCAAGTAGATATTTGTCTGAGTGTTCTCTCTCCTTCTTCCCTTTTATAGCTGATCATGCACATTATTTAAGCTCCATTCCATCACACAGTTCCTTTGAAAAATGACACCCTATTGCTCCATTGCGCCATTGATAGAAATTTAATTGACACAAAATGACTTGAGCGAGCCAAAGAGTGAGTGCAGCATGGAGTACTTAAAATGGTGCCTTGAGGGTGTTATGTTGAAAGCCTGTGTTTGTGGAGAGCAAGTTATTGATTTCTTTAAAGGATAATGGCTCTAGCTTTTGTTATGTCTCTTAGCTCCGTTGTTTACTTTTCAAGGCTGCAGTGATATTTAGCAATAAATATCAGTGCTTCTTGAATTATTTTTAGCTGATGGTTTTGATATGGCTGTCCTAGAAAGATAGAGGCTGAGTGCTGAAGGAAGAGATGGAAATACTCAGAGAAGGCATGTCATGTTCTGTCCAAATACTCAGAGAAGGCATGTCAAGAGGGCAAAATTGTGCTGCCCTGGTCACCACCTCATCAGTGAAAATCTAAAAGGAACCTTTATGCATGAAGATGCATAGGAGTATTCCCACAATCAGGAATCTTGTAGAGATCCTAAGCATATGTGCAGAGCCTGTGTAGAATCAACAGGCAACAATGATCTTATAGGCACACATTCCCTGCAGATACCATGTCAACAGATGAAATCAAATAGTCATTCCACACACCACAGGACAGCTAAGTGTTCTTTTAGCTGTTCACATCAGTCAGCCACGCACTTCCCTGATATGTGTACCCCTATGATATATGCATCCCTAAAGATCTCATATTTTAAAGTATACATTAAATGTATGGGAATTTATCTCTAAAACATAATCTCAGAAGTCATCAAAGGTTTTGAAGCTGAGCAGTTAAGAAGAGGAAGCATGAGCAACGCCAGCATTTCTGCTTGTCAGAAGATTGTTAAATGCTTCTATTAAAAACATGAAAAAATATCCCAGTGATCCCAGGTTTGTGATATATATCTTGCCAAATGAGAAATTACAGATTGCTGCTAATAGAACATAAATATGTTCTATTAATTTTCAGAAGGCACATAAACACAGACTCCTTGGTCAAATATTGAAATAGTAGAATTCGGACCAATTTTGGTGAATTGCAAGAACTGTTTGTGCAGATAGTCTCTCCTGGCTCAGAAGACAGTAGATCCAGTCATGAGATTGTTAAATGTCTTATATTCTTTAAATAATTATTGTCCTGG
>JANHFK010006775.1:111092-124189 GCA_036250565.1 Sibynophis collaris
AGAGGCTCTTTAGTTCCTCTTTGCTTTCTGCCATTAGAGTGGTATCATCTGCATATCTGAGGTTGTTGATATTTCTCAATATAGTTGTCTATACTGCCCGGTATAGACTTGTGCAAATTTGAATATATGTGAATGGACAGAACAAGCAATGGATATAACATATCATGTGCCCAGTGAAGTCAGTGAGGATATTCAGGTGTAACTATGAGGTAGTGGGGCAAGATTTCAAAGACAATGGGGTTTTGAAAAAACAAAGAGGTGATCATTCCATGAACATAGTTTACTTCTTGAGAATTAATTATTTCTTCTGCTCACCCATCCCCAAATGAAGGAACAAGCAAATGTAATCTTAGGCAGTATTAACTGAAGATTAAGGTCCAGGGAAGACTCTGTTTCTGTGTTGGTCAAACCACACCACATCTAGTTCCAGTCACTATATATTTTAGAAGGACATTAACAAATTGGTGAATGTCCAGAGGATAGCAATCAAGATAACAACAGTTATGGAAGACAAAAGTTGGAGAGACCACTGTAGGTGTGTTTAGCCTGAAGAAGTGAAAACTGTAGGCAACTTGATAAATATCGTCAAGAATCTGAAGAACAATTATTTAGACCACTGTTTCTCAATCTTGGCAAGTTTAAGATATGTGGACTTCTACTCCTAGAATTCCCCATCCAGCATGGAAGCTTAAGTTCACATATCTTAAAGTTTCCAACTGGATATCAGTAATATTTGTTCAATGATGGAACAGACTCCCTTGGGAGGTGGTGAACTCTGCTTTAAATAGAGGATGGATAGCCATTTTTCTAGAATGTTGGATATTTGTGTTAAATTACATAATCTCCAAGATCTCTCCCAAGCATTATATTCTCAGATTTCATGTTTTTATGATTACATCAGTGGTGGGTTCCTATCAGTTCGCTCCGGATCTTGCGAACCAGTAGTAGTGGCGGCCGGAGGCTCCACCCACTCATCCAGACGTCATCATGGATGCTCTGCGCATGCGTGTGCTCCCGCTGCGCACGAAGGTAAGTGGAAGCCAACCCTGGACTACATGTATGAAAAAGTACTGTATTTTTATAAACAGTATACAAGTTAATAAAATGTAATTGAAAAAGCTAATCAAGTATGTATTGTCTTCCGTAAATTAATAGGATAACAAATTTAATGGGCTATATAATCTATCCTTTCTCTGGAGAGTTTTAGGAACATTATGTCCTTAGCAAGTTGTATTCTAAACTGCACAGGTGGCAAACTTATTGGTATTTACTATCTGGCAATGTATCATGCAAATACTGTTCTAGAAAGTCAGTGCAAAAATATATATGTAAGAATGAGGAACTGTTTTTTTAAGGTTTTTATTTCAGTTTTTCTGCATTGATCAAATTACTGATTTCTAACAGAAAGCAGAGAGAGAAAGGTTAAATAAGAAAGGGAAGAGGTATTTTTAGAAATGTTTTTTCTGTCTGTCCTTCAAAATGTAGGCCAGTCTCTTCAACATGACAGCCTAAAGTTATACACCTATAATCAGACCCCTAAAGAAGTGACCTAATTTTTAAAGGCAACTTCCTATTGCTGTACATTTCAAAGTAATAGGAGATGGAGATATGGAACAGCTCTATAAATCAAGCTTCATGTAAATATACAGTATCTAATTTGGGAACTTTTCAGTGTTTCAAAATAATGTAATGCTTTCAATATACTGCAGCATATTCAGCATATCCAGTATATTGCAAAATTAGTCTAACTATAAGATCAATAGGAGACAGTGAAGATGGGGAGGAGAACCAGTTATCCTTCCTCTATCTAAAATAGATCCAAATGCATGAGATAAGTTTCAGTATATCTCAGACAAATATCTAAAGAGCACTGTACAGCATTCTTGAAATTATGAATTTGGATAATGGACCATGCCAGGCTTCCATGCCCCAAAGCAGAACTCCTAGTTGCACATGGATCATCATGGAAGGATCTTGTAACAAATTCAAAGAAAGTACAATGCAACTATCTTTGCAATGCATACTTACAAAGCTATGATTATTTCTCGGGATAAATCTCAAAGCTCACCAAGCCGGCCCCTGATGTTTTTTCCTACAGAGATAGCTACTATACTAGTAAAGTATAGTATGTTGCAGGTCAATAAAGCAAGGAATTTCTGATACTGGACTGACTCAACTCACACAACAATCATCAGGGCTGTACATGCTTTGAAAATGATATGGAAGGAGAGCTTTGGACTTCATATGAGCAAAAGCATAGCTTCTCTTGCTTTAGGTTTCTGCACAAATAAGAAAAAGATGTTGATGCTTTAAGACTTACACTGACTACATGCATCATTCAGACCATTAGACCTATCAGGACTTCCGATTCAAAGCAGGCTAGAGAGGAGAAAACACAATTCCCAAAAGACAAGGATGAAATGGAGACTCCCTTCCTTTTTAAAAAAGCGCACCTAAGAGAGGAGGGGTGCAGTGGTTTAGTGGCTTATGGTCTTTGCTCTGGCGGTTCCCACACTTGCCTCATCTTCTGCCCACCTAGCAGTTTGAAAGCATTTATATGTGAGCAGATAAATAGGTACCACTTCGGTAGGGAGACAAACCGGAGTTTCATGTGGACAAATCCTGCTGGTACTGGACCTTCCTGGTTGTGATGAGCTTTGGTGGAGGGAAAGGGCACTACTGGAAAGCCACTTGTCTTTCTTTCTGGTGCTGAGCTAGCTCCCCACCCACCCATGGCACACTTTGGGAAGCACACAAGTATGAACCAAACAGGGCTAGCAATCTTACGCAGTCAAATTATTACGCTGTATTAGCATTGTAGTGTCCTGGTTAATATAACATCGCCATACCCTAAATCACAGGTGTAAAACTTGATCGTGTCACATGCAGTGGTGAAATCCAATTTTTTTTACTACCAGTTCTGTGGGCATGGCTTAAAAGGCGTGGTGTGGCTTGGTGGGCATGGCTTGGTGGGCATGTCAGGGGAAGGATATTCCAAAATCTCCATTCCCACCCCACTCTGGGGCCAGCCAGAGGTGGCATTTGCCGGTTCTCCAAACTACTCAAACTTTCCGCTACCAGTTCTCCAGAACCTGTCAGAACCTGCTGGATTTCACCCCTGGTCACATGATGTATCATGACATATCGCAACATTTTTTGCCTTTGCGGAGCTGGGGTGGGTGTGGCCTACGTGTGACACATCTGGCCTATGGGCCATCTGTTTGACAGGCCTGCCCTAAATAAATAAACCTAAGAGGGGAAAACCCACCCTCCTCTGCTTTAGAGTTTCCCAAGTTTTTCTCTACTCTTTGCTTGGATGGACAGATTAGCAAATTTTCTTTTAGTGTTTGGATATCATAAAATGAAATTTGCCATATTCACTACATTAATCAATTAGATATCTTCTATCAACAACATTGGTAATACCAATATTACAATCTGTACTGAAATATTCAAAGAAATACTGAATATTTTCTTTCATTAAGCCACAATTTTATTCTTTTTTAAAATGTTTTTTTTTAAATTTTATATGCAGGTTGCTCCTCTGCAACCTGCATATAAAATAAATATTCAATATAAAATAAATAATAACTATAAAGGGATGTGATGGCTCAGCGGTTAAAGACCCTGAGCTTGTCAGCTAGAAAGCTGTCAGCCCAGCTTTCAGACCTGAGTGCTGAGGTAAATTCCCATTATTTGCCCCAGCTCCTGCCCATCTAGCAGTTTGAAAGCATGCAAATGTGAATAAACAAAATAGCAGGGGTGAAATCCAGAAGGTTCTGACAGGTTCTGGAGAACTAGTAGCGGAAATTTTGAGCAGTTCAGAGAGCTGGCAAATACCACCTCTGGCTGGCCCCAGAGTGAGGTGGGAATGGAGATTTTGCAATATCTTTCCCCCAGGAGTGGGGAGGGAATGGAGATTTTGCAGTATCCTTCCCCTGCCACACCCACCAAGTCACACCCACAGAACCAGTAGTAAAAAAATTGGATTTCACCACTGCAAAATAGGTAGCACTTCTGTGAGAAGGTAACAGCATTCCATGTGCCTCTACATATAGTCATGCTGGCCACATGACCACAAAAATGCCTCTGGACAACTTTGGCTTCCTTGGCTAACAAATGGAAATGAGCACTATTCCCTAAAGTCAGATAGTAGGATTTGGTACTGCACAGGGGAAACCTTTATCTTTACCTGCTCCTCTCACTGTCTTCTTTCACTCTCTTAAAATTAACTGATACTTTTATGCTAAGTCTGTTTCTATAAGCAGGTCCATGTCATCTATAATATTATAAAGTAGGAACCCAAAATGGGTTTCTGCCAACTAGTGACACGTGGTAAGTATTGATATATATATATAAATACTTACCACGTATATATATATGCCTGGAAATATTGCAAAATAATATATACAATGTTTGTCCGTGTGTAATACATGATACAAGGTACTACTTTCTTTATGAAAGGTGTTTAACAAATTTGTCATCATATTCCATAGCTGAAATTAGCAAGGCTGCATTCAGTATTTTAGAATTCATAAGAATCTGTGCTTACTCTCAACTTCTAAAAAAAAAACAGCAGAATTTCACATGAAAAACTATAATGTATTCCCTCATCCACATACTTTCTGTCAACAATAATGAAGGTAAAATATGACATTTAAATTATCTGGTAAAATGATGGTGCAGTTTATCAAAACAACTCTTTCATATTTTTGTCAGATTGAGCAAGCTTCATTCTGCCTGATGTCAACATTACATTTGCAGCAATTTTAGACCCGAGGATCTAATAAGAACAAATCAAGAATATATTATTTGCCCCACGGTATCTTTTGTATTTTATTTAAATTAATATAGACAAGATTAGCACAGCCTTAAAAATAAATGCTTTAGTGATGAACATATAATTCAAATTGCAAATGTACACCCACTTGCACTTGAACTCAATGTGATTTATGTTTAAATAGACATAAATCCCCAGCCATTATAGGATGATGGGCACTTTTGGAATTGGGAAAATATGTTCTGAGCACCGTTATACAATGTCTATTAAAAGGGCTTGTCCATTCACAAAAAAGCTGACATAGAGAACATAAACATATAAAGAGCACTAATTCATCATGGTGTTATCTACCTGAAACTCCTTCTACCCCCAGGATGTCCTTTGGGCTTAATTTTTGCCTCTTTCAAAGAGATGGACATGTTTCTAAGTATCCTCCAAGACTTTAGACCTCTAAAGAACCAAGAAATGTGGAAACTACAGTAAATTAACATATGTGGAAATGACCTAGTAAATTGGGGAAAAGAGATATGGCCAAGGAAACAGTGAAATAAGAAATAGCATAGCCTACAGCTTGATAATGGATGGGACAAGAGACTCAGAAGAAACTATCTCTACTTTCTTGGGATGTAAAGAAGATGAGGGAAAGAAATGAACTTTCACACTTGCAAGATTCTGTCACTGCAGATTTACAATAAAATAGAATTAGCTCACCTGGTTGTTTTTCTAACTGGTCTGCTCCTCAGGGCTGACACTATAATATGCTTGGAAAATCCTATTTTTCATAAGTACATTCTACATTAATCTCTGGTGTAGCCATTGTCGACAATCAAATTTATACAATTCCCAATAAGGCTCATTTTTACTGACTTTTGCAGGCCAAATGAACGACGATAAGGAAATCAAGATCAGTCAGTGGAAGATAAAAACCGCTTGCTTTAACCTGTTTTTTACTACTCTCTTGTTACATAGTCTGTGGCACTATCTGGTTTGTGTAAATTCTGGAGAGTATTTCACTGGTGAGGGTGGAGGTTTGTTCTCTGAGTCTGTGGGTTGGTTTCTGAACATTTCATTACCAAGCTAGGTAACATCTTCAGCAGAATTTCGAGAATGTCAGTGTTGGTATTCTTCTCCTTATAAGGGCTTTGTGTGGTCAGTAGGTCTTGTGATGGGAGGGTCAGGTCAAGTGAGAGTTGTGTGACAGGTCTAGTGATGGATACTATTTAACAGGATTTTCAGAGGTATGCTTCGATGATGATGATGACAATGATGATGATGATGAATCAATAATGCAAACACATTTGCCTCTTCACAGTCACCATACAGTATGTCCGATGTCCCTGTATTACTATTGTCTATTCTTATCTGGGTACTCCAGACTGTGAGACCTTGGATTATACCTTAAAGTCAATACCATCACAGTATATATCTTGGACTTCTGTGATGTTAATACTGAGTAGTCAACCTATCACTGTAGATTAGAAATAATAGATAGAACTAAGAATAAGGAATAACATGACTACCTTAGACAGCCTCAACCACAGATGGATGAAGCACTTTTCAGGGTGTAAAAATTCAAGAAGGCTTTTATATTGGAAATAGCCTGAGTCCTGATTTCTAACACAACTGACTCATTTGTCCTGTGAAATGAGTTTCCAAATCTTGACAAAAAATGGGCAACTGATGTTTATCACACTAATGTTGATAGGAACTGGTACTTGAGTAATTTCCATTATTTTAAATAAGGTTCATGATTCACCAAGACAATATAATATATATTCCACTATTATTCTGCATTCTTTTCTTTGTCCTTATTTACTGATCTCTTTTAATTTCTGTCCCATAACTTTTGTCTAGATTCTATGTTCATTCATACATTGGCACTAGTAAATAATCCAAAACCACAAAGGAGTTAAGATCTCATTACAGGACAATATCCAAAGGTATGCATCCCAGGATTGGATCTCCAGGAAGATTTGAAACTGATAAAGAATATAGTGAGTTCTGACATTGACTCTTGATTTTGATGCCATTAGTTTTGAATCTTTGAAATCCTGAGGTTTGAACAGAATACAGCATAAACTTTTGTGTAGGACAACCATTTTGTGGGAGTTGGCTGTGAAGATGTGAATATTGTAAAAACAGAATGAATATTAAATATTAAATATCAATTTATCATTAAGATTTTTAGCAAGACATTTTCTAAGGCCTCCTCAAAAAATTTCAGTTTTTAAAGCAATTCTATCTAATTTTTAAAGACGCAAAACCAGCTCAATAGTATCTTCAAATGTCACTACAGAATTTTCAAATTGATTATCATTCGGTATCACTTTATTAAAAGTGAAGATGTGTTTTAGTAATATATGAAGCAGAAGAGTAGGTACTACATTTTTCTATGTCACAAATTACCTCCAAATGGTTTTCTGTATCATTAGCTTCAACACAGAGCTGCTGAAAATAAATGATAAACTATTACCAAGACTATATTTTCAGAAAAAAATGTTGAAAGCTACACTGTTACATGTGATTGCTGTATGTTTTTATTGACTGGTCTAAAAGTCATTGAAATCAGTCCTAATCATCCATTTAAAGGAAGTTTGAATGAAGAAGAAAAAGTACATTAAAAATAGTTGAGTTTGAAATTTGTCTGTTTTAAAACTTGAACTCAAAAATTCATTGTAGTTCTAAGCTGAATGGTGTCACTGATCTTGATTCTGGCTAGTGATTAGCAACACAGGATACTGGACTTTTGATAATTGCCTTGAACTATTATTTTCTTTTATACTGCAAAGCTGTAATATAACAAGATTAACACAAATTCAACTATTCAAAATCATTGCTGATCTTTCATAACAATTACCATACAATACAATTATCCTAATATTTTTTTGCTTTTCATCAAGGTTCATTTCTTCACGTATTAGTGCTTCCTCTTTCATTCCAATGTTGCTAACCTCAAGCAATTTCAATTAGATGGGGACATTCTCAGGATAGGAAATGTCCTATCTTTTACTAAATCCATGTATAGTGGTTGTGTGCCCAAACAAGATTCCCTTAATAAATAGATTGAACAACTGTTTGATTGGGATGGTATAAGGTAGTGATGGCGAACCTTTTCAGCGCGCGCGGGTCTGGGCCGCAACCCGGAAGAAGTGCTGTCCAGGACGCATGCCCGCGGCTGAAAATGAACTTCCGGTTTCAGCTACTGAACTTCCAGTTTCAGCCAGCTACTCTTCCAGGTTTCTGGTGCACATGCGCGCGCAACAATCAGCTGACTGGCGCATATGCTCACGCAGAAAAATGGAAGACCAGCTCTTCTAGTTTCCAGCACTACCACATGCAAAAAGGCCAGCTGATCATCGTGTACACATGCGCTCCAGAAACCCAGAAGAAGAACAGGTGACGCCATGCATTCCAGGCTACATGGCCCTGCGTGCCACTTTGGGCACGCATGCCATAGGTTCGCCATCATGGGTATAAGGTATTTTGCTTTGAATAGGGGGTTGGACTAAAAGACCTCTGAAGTCCCTTCCAACTCTATGATTCTATGTTCTATAATTATTTTTTTAAAAAACAAATAAATGTATAAAGGTTAGCACATCTATCAATTAAAAAAAAAACTCCTGCCCACTATTCACTGCAGACTTCGGCTTTAAAACGTAATAAAAAATAAAGTATGGTTTCCAGTCATCCAAAGGTTGCCCATCTCTGCTGTAAGTAGATAGAAGCTGATTCATTTCAGGTATTGCTGAAGTCATTTCAAAATTGTTCCATCAATTGATTCTTCAAAGATGCAGAGGTATTCACTGTTTTCTTAGCCTATTAATCCCATCATCCTTTCAGTTATTTCTCTATATAAATTGTTCTTTTTAAAAGGCTTGTTTCTAAATGGAATCCTATTAATATATTTGCTGCAAAGAGAAGGCTGTTAGAAAAAATATATTCATATTCATATTTTCTGTGGAAAAGTACAAGATTAATTTGTTGCCAGATAGTCCAGTTATTCCACTTTCTAATCAAGGTCTCCCAGATAGCTATTTATTTAGATGGCAAAACCTGTTAGCTATTTTTTTCCCCACTGAATGTTTCTTTCATATATCTAATGTTGAAAGCAATTTAACTTCAGTTGTTTCCTAAGGAACTAAAAATATAAGAAAATATATAACACCCCCACTACCCAAATTGCATGATTCTGAACTACATGATCAGTATCAAAGTAGCTCATGAATAATAAACCTAGTGCCTATTGTTAGACTATCGTGACTATTTTATTTATAACTCAGAAGCCTGGGACTAAACTTAAGTTCAAATCAGTATAATCTGTGTGACAATGTTCTTCACAGTTTGCTTAGACTGTGTTATATATTCTTCACTCCAGAATAATTCAAGTCTGTCTAACATTTGAAACTAAGGCATAAATAATGAACCAATTCCTCCACTACTATTTATTTTGACATTGGAAGTATTAAATAGAATAATATGTGAAGAAAAAGATATAAAAGGCATGAGAATTAAGAAAGAAGAATTTAAATTACAAGCATTTGCTGACGACTTGGTATTCATTTTAGAAGAACCATTGAATTCTGCCCCGAAATTGATAGAAAAAATAGAAGAATATGGGAGAGTAGCAGGATTAAAAATAAATAAAGATAAAACAAAGATTTTGACAAAGAATATGAGGTCAAAGCAGAAGGACGAATTGGTGGAGAAGATAAAAATACAAATAACTAACAAAGTGAAATACTTAGGGATTTACTTAACCGTAAGATGTGGATCATTGAAAGAAAATAACTATTATAAACTTAAACAGCAGATCAAGATGGATTTGGAGAAATGGGGAAATCTTCAGCTATCACTTATTGGAAGGATATCAACAATAAAAATGAATATTTTGCCGAGATTGTTATATTTGTTCCAGACAATACCAATCAAATTGGAAAAAAACTTTTTCTTAGAAATGATTATGGTATTCTTATTCTCTTCAGTTAGTTCTTAATCTGTAATACAGAGTCGTGTAATATACACAACATATTCATTTTCATATTTTAAATCAAACATTACTGATTTTGCAGAATAAAATCTGAACAGAGTTTGTCAATAACAATGCTCTACTGTAATAATTTTTACTTATTCTTTAACCTCTATTCCCTTAAAAATATTTCACATCTAGCCATATTTTTCCCACTGATGTCTTTTACCCAAGATAAGACAAATGTCAAATCTGGGAAGAATGGAACCTGGCAAGGCCAAGAAAAGGAAGGAAGCTGTTTGAGAAAAGGAACTTTCCATAGCAAAACAATTGATTTCAATCATGTAATAACAAAATTCTTTCATTGTAAATAATCCAGAGCGTTTTGGCTAATGGGAGGTTTTAAAATGTTAATAAATCTTTTTAAGGAAATTGGGCTTCTGCTAAATGCCTACTTGAAAGTATATTTAAAGCCTATAGGGACCGAGACTCTGTTATGAATCTGCATAGATAGATAAATTTGAGCTAACCTCATATGTGGGTTTCCTATGTTACCATTCTGGACATAGAGCAGAATACAAATATATATCCACATCATGGATTTGGATAGCCACTAGGATAAAACAGAACATTTCTTCTAAAATAGAGACTTTTTTTTAAAAAAGGGTATTACTAAACATATTGGTATGCATGGATCCAGCTGATCATTCAACAGTTCCCTTTAAGAAGTAGATGAATTGTGCACAGTGGGAATTGAGATTTAAAACAAATTATATCTATGAGAAAGCAATGCATCTTCAACAAACAGCAAATTGATTTGCTTTAGCCATAGGCCGCATACTGTCCCTTCTGTCTTATATAAGATGGTGCATTCTCCAATTATTCAAGTTGACTGACACTTAAAACAGGTTAATCAGCATATTGACTCTCTTTTACTATAACAAATACGACTAAATTTATTCTTGTCCTTTCTGGAAAGTGGAAGAAACTTCAAAGAAGAGTTGAAGGAACATATCAATCTTCATTTGATCTTCTCACCAAGTACAACCAATTGTCTAAGGTGATATTTGGCCTATGAGTGATACCCATGGCAATACAGGTTTTTAAAATGGATTTAATTGCTGTTTGAGCACACCACTATTATTAGCATGGAAATGCTTAGGTCAGTTATGTGTTTTCTAAAAATTGTTATGATAATTTAATTGCTTTGTTCTTGATTCATGTTCAAGAAAAAGGTACAAGTATTCATTTTTTTTCCTGTTGTTTTATTCAGACATGTTTGAATTATAGTATTAATGCTATTATTTGCATAAGGACATCATTATCTATTGCTTTTTGCAATCGCAATGCATTAAAGATGTTTTCCCCAACCTAATACCTTCCAAATGGGGCTTATCCTTATGCGAGGTAAGTCCAATACATTAAAAACAACCTGGGAGTTTGGAAATGCTATATAGAGAAATAGGGTCATAGTATCTTTGCAGATGTATCTCTTGTTGTTAGAGTCTCTTTGGATATTACCATAATACTCAAAACTGTCAATATAGATAATGTAGATTTTATGTTTACCAATAGTTAAAATGTTTCACAATTTTATCTTTTTACATTAAAAAAAAAAATCCAATAGACAAGGTACTATCCTTGCATTAAATATTATACTGGAAAGAGGTTTGCCAACATGCAATTGTATTTCCTCCTACTTCTTCAGACTTAATTATGTGTAATCCAGTTGAAATTAACTCCTAGTGACCACATGTGTAGATCTATAATTTCTCCAACCTGATCTTTTAAGTAATCCAAAAGTGTCCTAAAATCTTATTGTTAGCCATCTTCTTTTACCTTTCAATTTTTTATATTTTACAGAAGAAGAAAGTAGAAGAGGAAAATAGATCTTCATATAATGTGTCTAAAACTCAGCCCTTCAAGGTAGTCCAGGTCACAAAACAACAAAAACTACAGGAAATCTACTTTATTGTTAAAAGATATAAGATATAATCTTGAAAGCCTGATAGATATTTTGTCCATTTACAAACAGACACAGGCACACAGACACACATAACATATGTGTTAAAATCAATGGGAGGCAATTGGATTTCTTTCTCACTCATCCACCCTTCCAGGGCTAACCTATATTCTTTTAACAACTATTGGATTTCTTCTTTAAGATCGTGTCCATATTTCCTTATATATTTCCCCCCATCAGACTGAGACAAAGAAAACTCTGGACAAGGTGCCACAGGAATAAATTACAGATTCCCTCTCCCACCACCCTAACTTGGCAACTCCCCAATGGTTGCTAGACAGGATCAGATGAAGCTGGAAAGTCCACTCTCTTTTGACCTGTAGTATGTCTATTGCAGCAAAAAACCTAGAATCATCTTCATCCTGGATGTACTATTTAGTTATAGTGATAGGGGAGATAGGGAATATGTGGGATGAATCTTGTGTACAAAGTGTAGGTCACATACATCTGTTGAAGTTTATAACAGTCTCTCAACCCTTCTAGAGAAACAAATACCCCAAATGCCCCCTCCTAGATCTATCGTGCAAAATAGATTCTGTCCTATCCACTAGAAAAGGAGCGGGGGAGGAAAAGCTTTAGAAATCAAGGAGCCTCTTCATGCATAAGCAATGAATGATGGGATATTCAACAATCCTTCATAATAGATAATTGCAAACAAAAGGCCAATGGGTTAATATGTCAAGTAATTAACATAATGTTTTTCAGTATACAGGTGGAAGAAAACCTTAGTGGAAAGCTATAGCAATCTCCAATTTTGGCCCTGTCTTGACTGTGTATATCTGTGGCATGTTTGCATACATCCTTTGGTAATGGTAAATCTTCCTTTAATCTGAGGCATAAAGAGAAGCAGGTGCAGAGGTTCTGATGTCAGCCCTTGACAGGCTAGGTTAGGAAACGGACACCACAGGAACCATTGGAGTTTTTAAGGGGCATAATAATACAATCATGAAAACTTGACAGAGTCTCTCTCCCTCCCTTGCTCCATACCAAAAGAAACAAGTTGGGGAAACTGACAAGATAAGTAAAAGGCAGCATAGCCTGCAAAAGGAATGTGCTTATGACAAACATCTTAGAAGGAATGCTCCCTAATTTCTAAGGCTGTAAATGTGAGGGGTGAGAAATGTACTTTCGTAAGATTCATCAGTGTTACTTTACAATAAAGTATGATTGGATATACTTCCCAGGGGTGAAATGTACTTACCTTTCCTACCAGTTCGCTGATGTACACATGCCTTCATCTGCGCATGCACATATTTATTTATTTTTATTTATTTAATTCGATTTGTAGACCGCCCTTTTCCTTTGCAGGACTCAGGGCGGTTTCCAGT
>JANHFK010006775.1:219232-224232 GCA_036250565.1 Sibynophis collaris
ATTATTATTATTATTATTATTATTATTATTATTATTATTATTATTATTATTATTATTATTATTATTATTATTTGTTAGAATGGATGTTGTATCTTGATATCTACATTGGTCAGGTGGATAAGCCTAAATTGAACAAATATATTTGCCTGGCAAGGTTCACTAAACAATAACAAAATATCATATTCCAAAATATTATATAGAAACTAATATGACTAATGCTGGGAAAGGTGGAAGGAAAGGAAAGAGAATAACAAGCAAGGTGGATGGCCTCAGTCACAGTGGCAATGAGTGCACAGTTGCTGAAGTTCCAGATTAGAGATAGATTACCATGTAGAAAGTCTATGTGGCCTCCAGGAGTCATGAACAACTTGATGGAACATAATCAATCAATGTAAATTTAGAAACAGCTGTGTCAGAAAGTACTTTGTATTATTCATCAGGAAACCCATCACGTCCAGGTACTTTACATTGCTCAAAATTAGGATCACAGTTTTAATGTCATTAATAGTTAAAGGGGCTATTCTTGTAAACATTTAATTGTGGGAGATTATTTTAAAAACAAAAAGTCTACTTTCATGAAATACAGACCTATACAAATCTGAGTACAATTTAAGACATTGGAATGTTACATTTTCAGAGGAATTACATAAGTTATTTTTCATATCTTTAAAAGATATAATGAAGCTTTCATTGTTTTTCTTCAAATTACTTGGCAGATCAGCCATCATTTCCCCAATTTTGGTGTACATATATTAAAGCAAATTCAGATCTGTGTGATGTTATTCAGGTTAAGCTTATATCTCTCTAGATTGATAGGAGTGCTAATTATCTGTGCCTAAAGCATTTCCATTTTATTTTTTTATATTGGTTTCAAGACTTTTTTCTCATATGATGCATATGCAACAATATGGACATGGCCTTATGTGGTTCCCATATAAATATTAAAGAACTAGCTGTACTTGCATTTAATTCAAAATACTGCAATGCGTCAGAATTATGATAAGAAAAATAAACTGGTAGTGACAAGATATGATGGATAGATTTGACATTCTAGCAATCACTGACATTGATTCAATTATTCTAATTCAGAATAAAAGCTGTATACACTATGTGTTTATAGTACAGTAGATTTTAAAAAATGATTGACATTCATATTAAACAATTGTTGAAGCGCACCATTTTACTTACAGCATTATAAAGTCAATCGTTTAACCAACACTTTAATTCCATTCCAATCAAAATACATTAATATTATTGTAGTCAGTGTTTTGAAGTTTTTTTTGGAAGAGGCACATTGCTTTTATATCTATAAAATTGTAATCTGAGGTATGATCTGAACTATCCAAAGTGAACATGATGGAAATTATGGAGAAATGATTTAAAATAGGATCCTAATAATCTTAAAACAGGATACCATCTAAAATGAATATGTATGGTCCCTGCTTCCTGATATTCACAAACAATCCCTTTGATACCTTAGTTCTATATAAAGACACATATTTTATTAAAAAATACATTTTTTCACATTTATACTGTTTGTATTTCCATTCATGGATATAAAATATGAATATGTTTGTAATGCATTTGTGTATATATTCCGGTGTGTATATTATATAGCTGCATATAATTTATATAATTACCTATTTTATGTAGCATAACCCTGGGCAGATTACAAACAGTATGCATATACGTTTAAGACCTAAACAACCAATCATACTCACAAGAATGAAAGTTTGGTTTTATTTTCTATTGCACCCTATATGTTCTCTGATCTTTGTTCTCCACGCTCCATTTCACTCCTTTTGATTTTTAATATTAATGTAGCTGTCAGACTGAATTTTACTCTGTCAACATAATTTCATCAGGTTGGCATCAGTTCTTTATGTTTATTATTACAATTTTGAATTTCATCAAATAAGTCTTGGTGTTTTGTAAATTACATTCGCACATTTTAATATATTTATTAGCTTTTAAGATAATCTCATTATTTAATGTGAATGTTTACCATAAAAGAGCTTCACTAAGTTATAGGTAACAACACTGGTATAGAATGATCTGCACACAGTTATATAAAATAATTTGTCATATTTTATTGAATAGTATTTTTGAGATACCCTTTTTGATATCAAAATAACTTACCTGAAATAATTCTGTATTTCATTTAATATACCATTGATTTACAAAAACAGTAATTCCAGTAAGCATTTAAAATTCTTTTGCTTAGTCGCTATTTTGAATTTTACCTATAACAGAAGTCCAGTTTTTGACAATAGAAATCAATTTTTCCAAAGGGTAATTTATTTTTTAAATGTTCTCGCAATACAGAATGTATTTGTTTACTCTCAAAACACCACACCTGTGAACATAAAAATAACAGAATGGAAAGATAGATACAAAGCTTGCAAGTTAGGGGTTTTTTTTTTTGAAGGACTGCTGGGTCACAACGATGAAGAAAAATATTTACGAAAGTCATTAACAGTCATAATTAGAGTGTCATATAAATTGGAGTGAAGCTGCTAAGTTGAAATCACTAGAAGTCCAGGTGCTTCTTGCCCATGGCCATCGCACTACATTCTGTGCTCAGCAATTTGGCGGAGACTGCCAGATCCTGTTTGCTTGTGCGGCTCACTGTGTCTGACAAGTCTGGAGGCAAATGCAATCGCTGTGGCAGGAGATTTTCAGTAGGGGGAGGGGAGAGGGGGAGAATGAGAGAGAGAGAGAGAGAGAAAGAGAGAAGAGGACAGAGGGGACAAAAAGAAAGAACTATAATGAATTTTTATTAATATTACTCATTTCAAATATATTTCTGATTCTCCCTATCAATGAGTAAAACATTTGAGTGGTTTCCCCCCTCTCTTAACTGTCTCTCAAATCATTAAGCATATGTTATATGTTTCTCTAAAAAATTCTGCTATTTTCCACTCAGCTTTATTTTTTCTCTCAAGTTCTTTCAAAGCCTGAGATCCAAATAGGTAAAAAAAATAAATAAAGGAAAGGATGCTCTTGAGTTGAGCAAAACTTCATATGAAACTAATTCCATAAGGCCAGGATAAGTCCTTTATAATACAATTCAAAAGATGTACAGTATATTTAGACATTAATCCTACTGTGTGCCTGGGGATTATTCTCTAACATGGGAATTATCCTCTAGTGATTTCAATGTATTCCTAGACCCTCATATGTAATTCCCAATGAAGTCAATATGGTCTAATTTTGAATACATGTGTACAGGATTAAATCACAGGATTCATTTTGTTCCCAAAACAAAAAGCAAATTGTTTCGATTTCAGTTTGCACTGATAATGAATGTTCAGTTTGTACTTAGAAGAATAAAACAATCCAATACAATTGGATTGAATGAAGATAAGTTTCCTTCAATTACCAAACCAGTATTCTAATCTAAGTGCATTGTCTTTGCATTTATTTTATTACTGGAAACATGATTTACTTCCCACCGGAAGTAGATAGTTAGCAATATGAAGAATACACTCACGTTTGTAATACTGTATACAAGTTAGAATTCAAAGGGAAAAAATCTTGCTATTTCTTGCTACTTGGGTTTGTGTTTATTAACAACAATTTGTCTATACCACATGATGAGTCAGAGACTTTCAAAAGCAACATTTAACTTGAAATGGAAATAAGTAATTGAAAGAAAATAAAAACATAAATAATTCCCACCAGACAAAGGCTCTTTGGAGCTTCATTATGTAAGATACAATAGGAAGAGTGCTAGGTTTATGGTGTCTCAACAATGATAGAAACATATTAAGTCTATCTTCAGTTTTACAAGTAAGAATCAGTTAGGCTTTAATGTGTCTGTTTATAACAATAAACCATTTTAATAATAATTCTAGAAGACTAGTGTAAAATGAGATTCTCAGAAAGAGAGGCTAGAAGTTAAGACGCAATATATGAAGTGTAAGTGTATGGATCTAGTAAGATTGTGGATATTGGTAAGAACAGAAAAATACTGGAATATATAATGAATGGTGTTGCTACATAATACCAGACTTAAATTAGACGTCATTTTGTCTTATTTGCTCCTTTATTTATTTTTTACTTTTTCTTTTCTTTACATAATGTTGCTTATTCCAATGTGAATAGTATGATGGTGCATACATGTATGCATTCAATATGTATTGTGACATACTTCACAAAGTTAAAGATATTAGAACTAGAAATCATTTGCATACACAATTTACAGCAGCACCTGCTAAATTAACCCTGGGATGAGCATTTCCCCTCATTATTAGCTTTATCATTCTCAACAACAGGTATTGCATATTCTGACTGTTATTAAAAGATTTATTGATGGAATTCCCATTTGTCTGGAGAAGTCAAATGGAATTTCCAGGTGAAACAACCCAACTGGGGTGGTTGCAAGTGACCAAGCATACTGTGAACAAAGATATTGTGAGTCTTGCACCACATCCATAGTTAGATCAAGTAGTGTAGAGATCTAATCTGGATAAAATCACTTCAGAAGAGAAACCAGAGACCTGGTTGCTCTGAAAACTGCCAATAGTTCAAGACTGTTTATATAGAACAGTCATTTGAGTTATGTCTTGGATAATGTACCTTCCAACTGATCACTAAGACTTTTGCTTCACAGAGATTATTGGCACAAGTGGTGAAAAGGGGCAATCCCACAGCAGGTTTGGAAGAAACATTCTCTTGTAGAATGACTGAATAAAAAAAATGGGAGGTAGAAGTGAAGACAGTTTGAATTCAGATGACACTGAAAGATAGACAGGAACCAATGTTGCAAGACTCTCATGTGCATACTTGTGAAAGAGTCTACTGTGGTTTACAATCTGCAATGCTTGGTTCACACATTGCAGTAAACATAGTGTAGTTTGCTTAGTTTTGACTTAGCTTGATGTGTGAACTCAGCCATAGTCTTTGTTCACCAAAAATAAAAAAAGGGAAAAGGGGGGATGTTAAAAGGCCCTTGACTGTGACTTGGAATGAGTAACTAGGTGCATAATAATAGGAAG
>JANHFK010006775.1:229232-237234 GCA_036250565.1 Sibynophis collaris
TCTGTGTCCTCATTTTACCCACCTTGGAAGGATGGAAGGCTGACTCAACCTTGAGCCTGGTGCGATTTGAACTGCCAAATTGCAGGCAGCTGGCAGGCAGCAGAAATAGCCTGCAGTACTGCATTCTAACCACTGCGCCACCACAGCTCATGTCATATCGTAATAGCAATAGCACTAGCACTTAGACTTATATACCGACTCACAGAGTCAGCATATTGCCCCCAACAATCTGGGCCCATAATGATATAAATACACTGATATTGAAATTAATGTAAATGCAATTTCATATGTACCTACTGAAAAGCATCTCCTGAACATGGAAGGAGACAGTAATATGCATGAGAACAAGATTTCAATTTAAACTCTGACTAGATAAAAGTTGCAAAGAAAACAAATTTCAGTGCTATATAAGTGTGAATATGATTGTAGTACATACCAAACATAATTTTACTTCAATGGATATGTTTAATCACTCTGATGTATCTCCAGTTTTTAGGATTAAACGTCACAAAATCACTTGTTTTGCAATCATGGTTTTCAGATCAAATACCAATATACTTATGTAATGTTTCTTGATTCTTTCTGAAACTGATGCCAACTGAACTCTATAAATCTTATTATTTAATAATGATTTCATAATCTTTTCAAGTTCTCTTGAATTCTGGACAAGTTAGAAAAGACCTCAAATTACATAATAAAACAACATTCCTAACTTTATACATCTGCCTTTGTTTTTAAATGGGTTCAAGACCTTAAATTTATAATGATTTATGGTTTAAAATTCTGTGTACTATAAATGTACAATGCAATTAATAATAAATGAAATTAATGTTACCATTTCTAATGTTTGAAAGCCCATATTTTTCTATGTATTATACAATTATTTCAAATAGGTTTCAATTATAGAAAGGGCAGGAATGACCAAAAGTGAACATTTTAAAATTGGGGTGCTTTTTTAATCCATGTTTTCTGCGGTGTGTTTGAAGGGAAAATGGCCCTTTAGAACAGTTGAAAAGAAAAATTCTTTGGTCTTCCTCAATCCAAAACCTGGAAGAAAATTATTACAGGTGGACCTCACTATTTATGATGGTTATATTCTAACATACAAGTGCATACAATGAAACCAAGTTTTTGAATTTATGGGAATTGGGAAGTTAGTTCCAGAGCGAAAGAAAATGATACAAAAACTCAGTAATGATTAATACTGTAAATGAAAATAAGGTCCATCTTATCTGTCATTTATGTTTTAAGGTCAGAATTCTGTGGTGTCCTTAGAAGGAAACAGACTGTTTTTTGTTCCCTTGCTTATCTTCCACAGAATTCTCACATTTAAATTTTGTTTTAACAAATTTGTCCTTTGCCCCCTTCAATTTAAAGTCATTAAGGAAACTGCTTGTTATAGGCTACATTTAAATATTTAATGGGCTGGTTATGAAAAATAATCTCTATCCATTTTAGTTTATCCTAAATTCCCACTCAACCTATTATGTGCAGACATTTACACTTCATCCCAAAATGCATGCAGGTAACATTAATTCACACTTTGGAAGATTATTTAATTGAGTTTTAAATAATTATGAAGAATTACTTGACAATTAACTTTTGGATATTCAAAGTAGAAAAACTGTTTTAGCAATATTTTTATAACCATGTGAAAGTAGATATGAATCTTCTTAGGACAAAATGGAAATTTATGGGAACTTAGATATTATCTTAAATAAGTTATAAAAATATTACCATTGGCTATACAGTAAGAAGCTCACAGATTCACTTGTATGCATAAATACACTTGTTCATTAGCATTATTGAGCATTTGTTAAAGTCTCTGCAATCATCAGAGTACCCATTAATCAGAGTATTTGATGAAAAGTGAAAGTGTCAATAGAAAATATAGCTAGCAAATTGTATCATAGAGTATATTAAAACTTGAAAAATAAATTAAACTTGTAATTTTTACTAATTGGTTGTTTTTGCTTGTTACTACCCAAAGAGATAAATCTCCTGTCAGACGCATTGGAACACATTTTAAAACAAACAAGTAACGAATAATTTACACAGCTCAGAATCTTTGGCAGTAGAATGTATATATTTATATAATCACAAAATATGGTCTGTTGTGCTAATATGAAACAGATGGATTTTTTTTCCAGACAAATCTAGTATAGACAGTTTATTATTTATAACTCATAGTAGCTTATATGATTTGCTTTTTATATTCAATGTGATCAGATAATTTTTATCTTCCTAAAACCAAAATTTAATTTTATTTTGAAGATAAATGTATTTGTTTCTGATTGTCAGTAAATTGCCATATTCCTATTTTCAGTTGTAAATAAAAAGCAGTATGCATTGGCTTCATATTCAATATCCATATGCACAGCCATTACTTGTTTGTGTAGTGCGGCATGCACTTAAATCCCTATTAGATGTGTGGCACTATCAGCTTTGACAGCACCAACTGTTTGCAAGGTAGGAAGTCTCAGTTCACGCTTTTGATTCGCATTCTCAATGACCAAGAGAAAATCTAGATGCTGTAATTACTAGTCGAAAAAGCACGGATTGGTTACTGCACAATAATGGCACATGATGTAAACACTACATTATGTATAGAATTCTGCTTTTCCTGAACATCATTATCAGAATTTTGCATAATTCAATATCAGAAAGCTTCTGTGCTCAGTAGAGAAGTCAAAGATAATATCACTTGAAAAATGTAGAAAGGATCTTTATTGTAGCAGTGCAAAGCATTTGACAGAAGTGCTTCACAAAGCATCTCTCTGCAAAGTATTAAAAGCAGTTGTGTCCTTTAAAAGGCTTACAGAGTTTTTGCTCTGAAGGCTGTTCCCACTGGTGTATGCAGGGACAGATTCTTGGCTTCACTGCTGGGTCCAGAAGAAGTGTTGTCTGCATTATTCCATGGCATTAATTCTGAGTGCCATTTTTTTTTCTGCTTTGAACTCAGAGCACTTCAGAGTTATCAAAACAGTCTAACTTAAATGCAAAACAATGCAGGGCATAGATCTTGATCTTCTTTCACGGAACATTGTTTTAGGTATTTGAAGAATGCTCTCATGTCTCTCCTAAACTTGTCTTCTCAAAGCTGACATACCTAGCTCCTTGCATCACTATCACTATTCTACTGTTGGTGCAATACATAATTTGCCTCTTATTATATCATTGTGTTTCTGATATTTGTTTTGTAAGTGCATTTGTCTTTAAAATTTAATTCATTTCTCTAATCTCTCAAGATAGTACACACACACACTCACACATACATATCTATATCTGACTTTTGTATTACTTGCAGATTTGACAAATATTCTCCATCCAAATAATAATAAATATGGTGCTTGGGCTTATTGCCATTCTGTTAGTAAGGGATCCAAAACTGAAATTTATATCTTTCCTTTTCATACTACTCTGCCGTCCAATGAGAAACCATGGATGAGGAGTTTGAGGCTAACTATATACCCACCTAATTGTTATGCCATTCAACTTTCACTTATATATGCATTTAGAGAAATTAGAGAAAAATTGCTGTTGTTATCAGTACTTATTGGTTGGGAAGCCAATTTGTGTTCTTCTACTACTCTCCAGTCTGATGAGAAATCATAGATGAGCATATTTGGATTAGTGTGGTAGTGAAGGCATATACTGCTGCTTTCATTCCTCTGTCTCCAAGAGTGTTAGCTATTTTCATCTGTTTATCTATTTTCAGGTACTGCATTAGCCCTGAGACACCATTTTTATTCAGAAATTATATGTTTCAATCCAATTTGTAAACAGATGTCTAAATGTACATGTTATAATATTGTGAGAATGCACAAAGAATCAGATACACTTATATGCCCAATAAAATACATTAAGTATTATAATTAAAAGACTTTATTTTATGACAAAGACTTTATTTTATTACTGAGTTATTAATAAAGATAAACATGGAAAGGACTGAAGAATCTATTTATTGTGCCATCGACTGCCTAGCAATATTCATAAGAACTATTTTAGGAACATTAAAAATTGCTAATGCTAAAAGTTATGGCTGCACTAGCATATACTTTTTAATATTTTTCTTTGGATGGAAAATCAAAGAATCAAAATAAAAATGGATTTATTAAAAAATACTTATAGAAATAAAAATGAAGTTCAATTGTGTCTTTAATTGTCTATTTACTTGAGTAGCCACATTCTAATTTTGGAATTAAAACTCAAGGAGCCAAGTGCAAGCAAGTTTAATAGTGTCTAATTAGTTTTATAAAATATTTTGTGTATATCTTTCATGAATAAAGTACATAATTTAAATAACTTCAGTTTTAGAAATGCTAAAAAAAAATAACAATTTTTACCTCAGTCTATTATTATTCTAAGCACTATCACATTTGTAACTACTACCCCATATAATCAATATTGCATTTTTGAAAACCACAGAATATCTATGAGTTATTATTTATTATTGATTGATAACAATTATTAAATTATCCATGATAAAAACTTCTGAAAACGGTTATATGTTATTTTCTAAACAGAAATATAGAATCTGCAGGATAAATGCTTACTTGTCAAATTTATAAGCCTCAGAAAACCAAGTTGCAAATCTGAAAATCAGAAAACTAAAAATTTCAAAAGTATTTATTCATTCTTTGAACAAGTGAGATTTACACACTCTAATGCTAACTGTCTGTGATTTTAGAATTATGCAATGCTGTACATCTTTTAGACTTTTCTGAATTTTTAATAATGTATTAGAAGTGAATTGTTGTCAGTATTTATATCATAGTTGCATAATGAATACTGTGTGTTATGTGGAATAGTCCGTTGTTTATGGGAAGAAAATCTGATAGTAGTTAAAAAATAAGAACAGATAATTAATGGTCCATTTTGAATGGTCAAATCCTGCTTTAATTTGCCTACAAATAATCTCTTTGTTCCTCCTTTACTGCTTTCTTTGTTGAACAGACAAAACAGGCACAGAAGCCACTATGTTTAACTAAGTAATAGTTGATCACTTCCAAACAAGACAACATATGTAGTTACAGTTTGGGATTTGAATCCTGTCTTGACTAGAAGCCATTTTTCATAATTTCTGATTTGGAACATAATAACGTGCTATCATTATCATTTATATACATAAAAGAGAAATTAAAGCCAAATAGAGGGCCAATGTGTACGTTTATATATATCCTAGTTGATGGAAGTCTTGATTGTCTGAATACAACCATATTTCTAAATTAACATTAGCAAGAGTAACTTAGCAAGCAAGCAAAAAGTCACTGGACAAAAAGTTTGTTATTGATTATGTGCCATCAACCTGGCTCAACATCAACGTATAGATAGACCTTCAGAATGATCTATCTTCAACATGTTCCTTCAGGTCTACTAATGCTTGATCCACCATTGCTGCAATCAAGTTTGCTGTTGGTCATTTTCTTCTACTCTTTCCTTTAATTTTTCCCAACATTATGGACTTCTAAGAAAAATCTGGGTCTTTGCAAAATTTCAGATTTGATTTATTTCTATTTATATGATCACCTCTGTCACCAAAAAGAATTTAAAATCTAAATAACAATATAAATATTTATAAAAAATACATTTTTATAAATACATATATTGTTTTTAAAAATACATACATAATTTTTCTATAATCATAGAAAAAAGAAATGACCAAGAATAAAAATCTTAAAGTAATGACAAACTACTTGGGCTTTACTAATTTCCTGACCCCCTTGCCAAGCAAACAGAATCTTAAACATTTTCCATAACACCAGGAGAGTTATCTTCAAAATATGCTAATTTGATCTACCCATTTGTCTCTTGAACAAAAACTCTGAATTTTGTTCAATGTACGATTTGTTTTATGTTTGATTATCCATGGTATTCTCAGGAGACTTCTCCAGCACCAAAGTTGAAAATTAACAATACTATTTCTATTCTGTTTTCTTAAAGTCCAATTCTCGTGTGTAACATATTATGAAATTGCACAGGTCTGATTTCTGTAGGGATAGGAATGTCACAGCATCTTATTGTCTTTTACAAAGCTTGCTTTGCTACTGTATAATATATTAGTCTACAATCTCTTTGATTGCTGGCTCTTTTTTGTTGATAGTCAGTTTTAAGGTTTGATTGCTGGAGCAGCTGTGATTAGTTTGGTCTTCTTTATATTTAAGCTTGCATTCTTTATATATAATTTTAGTCCCTTTTGTTCCACTGTGTCACTATGGCTCCAGAACAAATAAATGTATGTACTATTTTTAGCATGCAAAATTAAGAATATTTGTGACAAATACTCAGTAAAGTCTCTTTCTTTGGTATTGGTATCTAGACTGACTTTTTCCAATCTATTGGTTACTGCTGTGTTATTTTCCTCACATTGTTTGATTTACAGAGAGTTTACATATTTTTTTCTGTTGCTTGTCATATTTTTATGGATATTCTATCAATTCATGTAGCAGTCCACCTTTGTAAGGATCAGAATACTGATTTAATTATAGTCTAGAAATCGTTGTAAATAAGGAATACCTTGTAAGGTATCTTAGATGTTGACAATTCTAGTGAAAAGAATTTACACAACAGCACAGGAACAGTTCATTATATGTTCCACAGTTCCTCTGGTCATTTCTATCCTGTTATAATTGAGCTCTTCCACCACTTTGTATCAATAATATAGTCAATTTGATTTCTTTGCACTCCATCTGGTGATGTCCATATAAGTAGGCATTGTTTGGGTTATTTGAAGTCTGTGTTAGCAATGAAGAAATCATTTGAGTGACAGAAACAAATAAGTTGTTCTCCTGCTTCATTTCCGTTTGCTATGCAGTCCAACTACATTTTCCTTTTTACTATTTCCTGCTTTGGCATTCCTGTCTTCAACCACAAGCAGCACATCTTGTTTGCATACTCTATTGATTTCAGATTGAACTTGACCACAAAACTTGTCAACCTTCTTTTTCCGCATAATTTTCTTTTCTATGGCAACTATGCTACATTTTCCTTATCTTACAGAATAAAAATACAAATCACGAGTTAAGTTGAAACCCTTTTAAAAAAAGTATGTTAATTCATTGTAAAATCAGCGTTATGATGTCATTCCAAAAAGCAACAAATAAAACAAATTAGCTTGAATTGAGAACAAGAAAGAACAGAAACAGAACAGAACAGAAAGGGAAACCTTTCTGAAATGCCTGAAGTTGTGCTGCCTTTGGAAATGTCCCCTGAAGTGGTTAAAGCTGTAGTCTCTTCAGAAAACATTTCCAAAGATAAAGCTGCTTTAACCACATGTAGAAAACATTTGCTAGAGAAACTAGAGAAAAAGGAGACACCAAAGGTAGCAAACACTGGCAACAAAAGGTTGGTGTAGGGAACTGGGAGAGAAGGCAGCTGGGTGAATGAATGCTTACTGAAGTTTCTGGGGCATGGCAAGCAGCAGCAGAACTGGTGGGGAGCAGAGCGGCCAAAAAAGCAGAGATGTGTGTGTGGAAATAGATGGGTGAGGGGAGTTGAACTGCCCATGTGGTTGTAACTGCAGACAGGCTGCCAACTGCTTGAATTTTGATCATGTGACCACAGAGGTGCTGCAATGAATCATAAGTCCGTTTTTCAGCACCATCATAATTTCGAATTGTCATTGATTGATAGTAAGTTGAGGACTACTTGTATGTGGCTTTAGCTTTCCAAGATCTCCTACATCAAAAGAATGTAGGAGTTGGTAAAACCTGATAGACTACTTTATTGTTCCTACTTAAATACCTGTACTTTATTTATTTTCCATCCTGATGGTCTGCACTTGCCAATTTTTGCGTTTAGTTCTTTCCCTTAAAGGAATTTCATCAAAAACACATCACTACAGCAGAATTTCCACATTTTTCTCTTTTTCTAAGGCATCTTAAATACTGTATGCTCCAATAGATCTTCTAATTTTTATTTTTTAATTTATTTAATTTGTATACCGCCCTTCTCCTTTGCAGGACTCAGGGCGGTTTACAGTCAGTTTAAAAAACATTCATTA
>JANHFK010006775.1:265802-276485 GCA_036250565.1 Sibynophis collaris
AAACAGCACAATGAACATATTTACTTGGAGGTGGTGAGGAGGGGTACACAAACACAAGCAAATATTTTGGTGCAGTCCTGGAGAGTCCTTCTAAATAGGTGGAAACCATTCCTTCTTAGAAATAATGTCTATGGTGACTAAATTTTCCTTCTCAAAGAATAGGGACAAAATGTCAATATTAAAAGAAACTAGTAAGGCCAGCAGAAAAACATGGCAGTCTGGAAAGCTTCCAGAATGTGCTTACCTTCCATGTTTTTTCCCCTTTCCTTAGTCAGACCATGCACATGGTGAATCACCATTGGTGATGCTCATCTGATTGTATTGTATATAGTAGATTATTCTATGGAGATTTTTTTGGTAAATATTTTATTTATTTATTTATTTTTGCAGTTTTGCAAATCCTCCCTCTTTTGTGTAAGAAGTATTATTTCCTTACCACTGGAGAGCCACTTTCTTTCTGATTCAAAAGTGCTGATAAGGAAGAGAATGACGTCAAACCAGAATACTGTTGCTTTCCATAGTGCCTCCTATTCCATGAACCTCTTAGTTTACATAATTCTAAAATTACGTAACCTCAAAATGTATTGATTCAGAAAAAAATAGCTTGATCTTACTAAGCATGCAATCAACAAATAATACATGAAGTATTATTTTTTTCATTTACACCTAAAGAAGTTTAGTATGTTCAGATGATCAGCTGCTGCAAACATGATTCTCTAACCCATAGTTCCAATGCAATACTTGAGTACACAATTTTGAGCCCTCAAAGTCTGTAACAAGGCAATTTATCATTAATGTGTAAAAAAAAGAGTATTGTAAATTTTGAAGTGAAGAATTGACAGAAAATACAGATTTCAATGTACAGTGATAATATAGTTTTCAAACAAAACAATGCTTCTGTATTCATAATGTTTTGGTATACTATCTACTTTCAGAGTAGATAAAGAACTACATTTTTCTATTTTAATCAAAATGATGGTGGTTTAAAACAAGTAATTCTAAACTATTAATAAAGTATAATCTAAAGATTTAATTACTCCAAACTTCTGAAATAATGTTTTTCAAATTTTGTAGGCAATTTTTTATGGTACTGAATTCAAATCCTTGATTTCATTCATATTCTGTTCCTTTTCCTAGAAAGGTTTATGACAAATTCATTTAGTCTGATTATATTTAACAATGTAGGTTGGCTTGACAGCATCTGACAAAACAATTCAATGAAGTATACTATACAGAGCAAAGGAAACTGAACTTGCTAGAAGATGGAAATAATATAGAGTGAACATCATCTGAACCCAGTAGTTTTTACTGCTCAAGAAAGTTGGGTGAACTCATATTATACCTGTATAATTTTATATATAACGTATGAAAGAAAGCACCAAATGCTTAGCTCCAATAAGTATGTATGCATGCATGTACGGTACATGTACAACATGAAGATCCTGACAACAATATATATAAGCAAAAACTTAAGTAATGCTTATGATTGATCAAAATTTAAAAAATAAAAAATAATTATTTTGTAATTCTTTTAGGTTGGAGTCTTTTAGTGTCATCACAATTCAGTCTGGATTATTTATTTATTTAATTTCTGCAGCTGCTCATCTCAACTAGTCAGCAGGTAGCATACATCTTAAAAATATAAAACTACAACAAGCCTATAACAGTACAGAATAAATATATATGGTTTTCAAATTAATAAGCATAACTCAAAATAGCAATACTACACATTAACACTTTTATGCTTATTCAGAACAAATGTTTAGTTCTCCAATTATAGAAGTCTATATTATTGCATAAGTAGATTTTCTTTCTTTCTGTAGTAGTTCCATTTTTTTAAACAACTGAGTTTTGCTGTCAGTCAGAAATTGCCCAGTTCCTATTATAAAAGATTGTTTGGGATGGTCCAAGTTTTTCTCCTCTCATATAAAATTCATTTAGCAGACAATTCCATTTTAAAAGTGGCTGAACAGTGACAACTGAAGAACATTAAAATAGTCTTACTCATGCAAAGTGAAAGGATTTGAATGTAGAGTTCATTATAATTCTTCTGTTCAATTGGGTCCAATTGTTAGAAACTGCCTAGACAAATCTCTGAAGTTTTCTTGGCAAGATATTTTTTCAAGTGTGATTTGCTATTGCCTCCTTCTTAGGGCTAAGTGAGCCCAAGGTCACTCAGCTGGTTCTGAGCCTGAGGAGAAACTAGAATGCACGGTCTCCTAGTTTCTAGCCAGATGCCTTAATTACTACACCAAACTAGAGGAATGGGAGCAAGATTCACAGAATAATTGACATTCATTTTATAGGAAAAAATAACAACTGAGAAGTTCCCTGCCTATCTTAGCAAAGAAACAAATACTTCTTTCTTTGACCAGAGGAAGACAAGGGGAAGTAACTCTGTCTCTTTTAGGAAAGAAAAATACAGGGAGCAATCATTCTATGACATCTCCTGAGAATCTTTCTCTATGGAAGGGACAGGAAAAGATGATTTCCTTCCTTCTCCTCCAAAAAGAAAGATGCTTCTTCTTGGGAAAGGTGAGATTTTTCTTCTCCAACATCCTATTCTCTGTGTTCTCTTTCATGTATATAGTATATTGTATGACTTCTTTTCACAAATCTTTGATATACACAAATGGTTGAAAAAAATAAAAGTATTATTTTTGTCTAGGAATTTATATTTGATATTTTTCAACTTTTGTACATTACTTTGAGACTTTATATGCAGGGTAAAATGGATCATAGACAGAAATAAAAAACAGCTAATCCTCGACATGACAACATTTCTGTTACTAAATGATGAAGTGAAGGAGAGTGAAAAAAAATTCTATGGATATTAACAGTCCACAAAATATTTTTAAAGATGGAGAGGAAAAATCAATTTCTCCATAAAATGTAATTTCTTCCTTAAGATATAAAGACAACTGAAAATCTGTCATTGACTAACTTAAAATCGAATGAGATCCATAAAACCAGTATATAGCATTTATGTGTCTTAAATCCAAGGCTGGTTGGCAAAGTGGGCAAAATTGCAAAGTATAGGCATAAAGAATTAGATTATTGCAGATCCAATCTGGGTTATCAAATACTTTCATTAATAATTAGATTATAATCTTTATGCATCAGCATGGTCAAATTTTGAACAAAGGAATGTAAATAATAGCATAAACTCATACATGGAAGAATTGTAGAAGTTGTTCAACTGGAGAAAAGACAGATAAATTATATAGTTGATATGAGAAATCTTGAGTCTAAGTTATGTTTTACTTTCTACGTTAGGGATACTACTGAATTCTTTACTTGGCCTCCTATTTGCAACACAGTGAGAAGATCAAATTGCTTTAGCATCTATCTGTACCCAGTCTACCTTTTCTAAAATGTAGCACCACATCATATAGTTTGTACTATTTTAACTGCCTCCCCCTATAAATATATAAACATGGCTGCATAGGAATGGGTTATCTGCAACGGATTCCTTCAGGATGTTTCTCAATTTTTCAATCTAGCCTTGATGTCCTGCTACTCAAACCTCAGGGGGACTGAACAAATAAATAGAAAAATACATACACCTAAAATTGTTAAAGGGAAAGGCATTATGACACTATTTTTAATCATTTGCAATAATATTACAGTAGCACTGGGGGTTTCTCTGAATAGAAATATGCCACTATTTCTGCAAAATTTTAACATATCAAAATGCAGAAATAAAGAACAGTTATGTAATAATATCAGTGAAAAGCATGTCACCCAATATTTAAATAGAAAATAATAATAAGCACAATATACTATCATTAGCTTTTCTTTTTAACTTTTATATATATATTTCTTTGGAGTGACGAGAAACCAGTATTCAATATATAAATTATGTTCCATATACTTTCCTGTCAGAAAGATTCATCAGAATAAATAACATGTCATATACTTAACTGAAAAATTTAAAAAAAATATTTTAAATGTTTGAGGAACTTATCTAATCAGTAAATTTTGGGAATATGTCTAGTCATGTAGCCATCTTTTATTCAATCATCAGAAAATCAAAGGCAAATTGGCATGACTCAACCCAAACTTTAATACCGCATGATTATGTTGTATAAGCTTGTTTTGTGTGATGGCTGCTGTGGTTTTTACAGAGAGATTAACAACCGGACCTAAGCTGGCCTTCAAACCTTGCCCTGCTGATGCCTCAAGCTCTTTGAAGTCTGACCATCCTACCTGGCAAAACAACAGTGGGAACTAGGCTGGTGTCAGATCTAATCTAGCTGCTTTTTTCAGCATAGCTAACGATGGGGTACACTAATTGGCCCAATTGCAGATTATACCTTTTGCTACAGATTCAAGACAATAATTTAGTCAAATGATGGTCTTTATCTCCTTCTAATTAAGATTCCAAAGTAGGAAGAAATAGGATTAGACAACGTAACTTCAAAACTATGAGCCTTTTTGAAAAGACAGGCACTTAAGAGTTTCTCTAAGATTTTAAAACATGCAATGAAAGAGCAGGTAATGAAATGTTAGGTAAATGTTTCACTATACACAGTTATTGTGCTAAAGATAATCAATACCTTGTATAAATTATAACAAATAAATGTTGATTTATTAGTGTTTAATGTCCAAGCTCTATATATACACTATAGATGAATATTGAAAGTACTTTTAGTTAGATTTTTTAATGTAAATATTCATGTATTTAACATATAAAATAATAGTTAGAAAAGAAAAATCTGTTAATAATCAGTGCTAATGCTCCAACGAAAAGGAATTGTAAAGGAATTCCCCTTGCAAAACTGGGTTTATTTGTAAGAAACACATTGTAAAGCTAAAGAAAATCAACAGATATGTGATAAAAATATAGATGAAACTGTTCCGATTTCAAATTATGAATTCCTTTATCAGTATTTATCTAATTTTATTTTGAAAGATATATATATATATATTTCAAAATACACACACACACAAACAAGGGTGTAACAAAACGACAATATAAATATATTGGACATTCTTTTTGAAAACTGTCAACCCTACATTGAAGATTTGTTTGAAGAACATTTTATATAACTTTCTAAACTCTTTCAAAGTGTTAGGCACCTATTTAAAAAGTCTGCCTTGAGATATATAATTCATTCAGTTTCATAGTTATCTATTTTTAAAAATGATTTTAATTTTTCCTGTTTTCATTATTAACTTTAATAGTAACCTGATCAACTGTTTTGTCAGTGCATATTTTCCTTTGCTTAGCTTCTACAGAATGGTACTATAATTTAAAAGCAAAATCAGAAGATTAGCAGTGTAGGGCAAGATGGTAAATGCAAAGAAACTGATGAGTTAGGAAGCAATATTTTTCTCTTTTTAGACAGGAAGCAATTTGTAAAGAACAGAGTCTTTAACAGGGTGGGCTGAAATTATTATTTAAAAAAATCATGTGTGCTTCTGTAGTTCTTTTTCCTTAAAAGAAATCAAATTACTTTTCATCCCTTTTGGCTACTTTATTTTTATTATTGTGAACTATTTCATTTAAAAATTATAATAACAGGAAATAGTATAGATATTTTGCTTACAGGGCTAATGTTCTGATATGTCTATATTGTAAGGGGATTTCTCCCCCCCCAGCTCAAAGTACAATAAATGGGAATTTAATATAGCAGGAATATATTGTCTGTTTTCTGTGTCAATGAAAATAATTCACCTTTTCTGAATTTTAAAATCTTGCATGAATACTAAACTCCTTTATTCAACTGATTCAAAAGAAGAATAGCTTTTCTTGATGCAGTGAAATAATGTTCAAATAGATTGCACTAATACAGTGCTTTATGTCATTAGTTGTGTTATTTTCTGAAAACTCAAAATTACACAGAGGGACCACAAATTCTTTAAAGAAAAACATTTGCCTTCAAGTAGCTTTTGAAGCCAACATTTCTTCAAGTTGAGAAACTTGAAATACTGATGCAGGGATATCCTGGTAGAAAACCTGGCTCCTTGATTAACTATTAACTGCTTTCAATAGGTCTAGATGATTAAGGACATTGATTACCATTATTAGGAGGAGGGCACTTTAATTTGTCACTTGATGGGCTCCTTTCAACAATTTATAGGTTATTGCAACACCCAATTGTGAAGAGACAGTGAGAGAGATGTGGAGGAGGGGCACTGGAAGAGAATCCTTAGGTTACCTTATCAAGTGGCTAGCTAAAGAGGGCAGAGGGTCAAATAAGGGCCAAAGTGGTCACTTAAGGGTGAAATCCCAAACACCAAAGCAGTGCCAAGCCACATTGACCATCATTTGGTGATGAAGTTAAAAATATGCTAATATATTGGTGGCAATTCTTCCTTTTATGGGTTCAAGCAGTTAAGGCAAGTGGCCTGCTTAACAGCTTTTCACTTGAAAGAGATTAAACTAAATGATTTGTCAGGGCTGCTTAACTGTTTTATGCCTTTGTCTAAAACCTGCAAAGACTGTACTGGTGAGGATTCCTTCACTCCCAAAGCAACTTTTGTTTTCAGCCTCTGGATGTACTGGGTTAATAAATACATCAACCCTAATTGATGTCTGCCTAATAGTGGTCTGCTCTTTAGCAAGACTAAAATGAAATAATCTTTTGCATTATTGCTTTCTTTGTGGACTGTCTGAATGTAAGGTCAGGGGGGAAAAGTTTAAATTTGGTAGAAAATTTACTTAAGAACATTAATGTAAATGATCCTATATTTAAAATGACATGGAAGAGTTAAAGGTGATTCCAGTAATGCAAAGGAAATTGTTTCTGAATAATGAGAAAGACATTTATCCCTCATGCCATGCTCAATTTTAGGCAGTATTGCACATTAACATCCTAACTGGAGTAATAACATCTAGGCACTTTCCCACTTAACAACACAGCTAAGAGCAAATCATTAACATTTAATTAAATATGCTTCTGACATCTTTAGAAATATGTATGTCATACTTTGTTACTGTAGGTTGTGGCCTACTTTTTAAACATTCATGGTTAAACATTGAATACATTCCATCTTTCAAATAGTATTCCATAGCCTTACCTCAATAACAAACAGCTTCCTTTTCAATTTAAAAGCCAGGTCCTTTGTGTTTGATACATCACAGATCAAGCTATTAAGCCGAGGAATCTGGTGTATGTGAACCAAACCTTATGAAAAGGAAAAATATTAAGAAAATGATGCTATCCAAATGCCTAAATTAAAGTCTTATATATAAAAAAAAAAACACAGTATATTTACACACACTCGTCCTCCCCCTTTTAAACTGGAGCTTACGACCAGGAGCAATGAAGCAAGCGATACGATTATACAAAAGTAATCAAGCAGAATAAAATAAACAGAAATCCTTGTGTGAGGAAAACTAATTGCACTTTGGTACAAAGGTACAGATGTAAAGAGGGATCTTAATACTTGTCAAAACTACAGCCGGTTTGTGTGTGATTTTCTCTTGTATTTACAGTAAGCAAATATGGCTATCACCTTGCATGCTGCCCACGGCACCACTGAGTGATCTTTATTTTATTAAATGCACCAGTAAACAGCCAGCAAAGCAAAGCTCATAGGTTACTGATAACCACTGAAGCTGTAATGAAAAGTATTTTATTTTGGACCATGATAACTATTTTTTAAAACTTGTGTGAAAACCAGAATAGTGAAACGTGCTGTTGGATAAATTTTAACCACGTTATAAATACAATGCACATTATTTTCTGCAAGCAAGACATCCGTTGAGTATGTTGGAATTTTATAACAATACTAGGCACACTGCAAGCTCTGCATTCTGTCAGTTGAATCTCAAGCTGATTTCTTTTGACAAGGACGCTGGATGGATTCTAGGAAGCTTAATATAGACTTTCAATAACTGGTCTTTTTCCACAACAGAAATTGAGAAATATTTTATGAGAGACAACAGTAAAGCTTATGTTATATCTAATTTTTAAAGAATAAATAGTAAATATATTCAATTCAACTGGTGTTTTATCAAATAGTTCGAGATTAAAACGGACAATCTTTCCAATCATGAAAACTCTTTAAAGTTACACTAAGTTTCAATGTTTTAGAGAGAAATTAATAAATATACCTTAATATAAAAAGGCAGAACACTATTGAACAAACTGTAGTTTCAAAATAATGTGGAAAATGCAATAATTTGTATTTTTCTTAACTGTAAGAAAACTGCATTTTTTCAAAATATAATGCAAAATTAATATATAGGTTTAAATATATGTGGCTTGATTTGGTATTTACTATGTCTTAAGACAAAATGAAACCAAGAAAATAGTCCATTGTTTTCACTTGAATGACCATTATAACTGGACTGGGCCTATTACTTGAAAGGAGGTCATTATTACTTCAGTAAAACTAACAGTCCCAATATGAATGTAGCCTTGTATATTTGAACACCATTAGCATGAAGCTAGGTCACTCACTGGTATTTTCTGGGTAATTGTGATTCTCATAACAAATTACATTTCAGCTTTAAAAAATGCTTACAATTTAGATTGGGAGATAATGGAAGCAAAGCATAGAAAGAAAATATTTGCAAAAGATATAATTGTCTTATTTATGCATTTTAAACTGTTCTTCAGGATAATTACTACAATATATTTAGCAAGGGATGTGAGAAGCATGAATATGATTAAAACAATAACATAAAATATATTATTCAGTGTCATAGACTTCCTATTTACTAAAGATTATCTGTGTTCTCCGTTACTTCTCACTAATGAATCAATAGCCATATTTTAGTTTTCAAGAAATCAGGATTTGCTTGTTGTTGAACTTGCTTAGTATGTTATTAAATATACTTAAATTTACATGGAAAAGTTGTATTACAAATTGACTAACAAACTGTATTTCAGAAATAAATATTAAAAATATTTTTAGATGAGGGCTATATATTCTGGAAGGACTTGCTCAGTATGTATAGGTTAGGCACACTAAGACAGAAACTGGCTCTGAAAGTCTTCAGAAGTCTTTCAATTTTGTTCAGTAAAATGCTGGAGGCATAATTATATTATTATACTGTTCAAAATTGTACAAAATAAATGGATAAACTGTACATGCAAAACAAGTAAAAAACAATAATTAAATGTTCCCTCTTTATGAGAGTACTATAGAAATACAAATGTATTTTTAATTGGGGGCAGAATTATTCAAATATTTTTTTAAAACTTGTTAGAAAAATATATAGAAAAATAGCACTGTTAAGAAAGAAGACAATTTTAGAGAAAACTTAAAAAATATAAAGATATAGATTTTCTTATATATTTTACAGAATGTTAAATATGAAGTATCATAGATCTCTACAAGTGAAAAATGTCTTTTTAGTGGTTTATTTATTTTGTATCTTATTTAAGGGACTGTATTTCAAAAGGTTATCTTCTTCTATATGACAAAGTAGAATCTATGCTGGAGTAAACCATGGTCATCTATACATCCAAACAGATTTTCTCATGTAATGTATAATTAATTACATCTCTGCTTTCTTACAATATTTACTGAGGATTCAGATTTGAATCTAAACCTTTTGATTAGACATTTCAATAAAATGAAATTAATTTCAATGCCTAAACATCAATTACAAGGGCTAACTCTCAAAATAGATCTGAAAAACAGCAACTTTGGTATGATGCAATTATGTGATTTCCCTTAAAATTATTAGAAGCAATAAAAACCAGAATAATTTAAATAGGGAGAATGATTATCAGCTGCCATCTACGTGACAGTTACTGATTAGTTGGGGACATTCTGCTCCTCTGAACATAGGCAATATATAAGCACTTAACATCTGTTGCCGAGTTCAGTTTCAAATCTGAAAGAATTGCATCTAACAAAATATCAGCCCAGATTAGTTGGAAGTAATTTTATCAATAAATAGCAGTATGAAAACTTTCAATGTCTTTTAAAAAGCCATCTAAAATTAGGTTCCAAGTATGTTTACAAATATTTGTATAAATAGGCCAGATATTTTTAAAAAAACAGACTTTCAATTATCAACCATTAAAACAATTGAGAAGCTAAATGTTTATAGCAGAGATACATTTTTATTCATGTTCATACTTCTGATATTGTGATAAACATGACTTAAAATCAATAATTTGAAATAACCAGAGGTAAAACTCCCCTTTGTGCTATATCATTCATCTGCCTGCCCAGTGAAATATATACCGTATTTTTCGGAGTATAAGACGCATCCCCCCCCTGAAATTTGGGTGCGTCTTATACACTGAATGTAGCCAAAAATGTGAGGCACGGAGGAGGCACGAGGCAATCCCTGCAGCCTGGAAAAGCTTATTGGTGGTATTCCAGGAGGCCGATCTACCCACCAATCAGCTGCTCTTGCTGAATCAGGCTGTAATAATGTTCTGAAGCTCACCTGGCTGTTCGCTATTTGCTGCAAGGACTGTCAGAGTGTACAGCAGCAAGCAAAACACAAGCAGAGGAGAGCACCTTTAGGTTCACTTTAGTTTCAGAGATCAGCACAGCATGCAGCTTTAGAACAATTGACCTAAGCCAGTGGTCGGCAAAGTGCGGCTCGCGAGCCACACGTGGCTCTTTGGCCCCTTGAGTGTGGCTCTTCAACAAAATGGTTGGCCCCGCCCCTCTTATCTCATTTTTGGACTCTGGCCCAAAGCGGCAGGAAGCGAAGGCTACCTTACATGCAAATGTGCCGTGAAGGCAGGTACAGGGCAGCTT
>JANHFK010006775.1:297502-307671 GCA_036250565.1 Sibynophis collaris
CTAGTCTGTTGCTTCTCTCAGGAATAATGAGGTTCACATAGCTCCAACCTTGCTGTACTTTAGATGAACTTTGAAGACTTGGCTCCTTTCTTACAAGAATAATTTCTGAATGAATTATAGGAATGTGTTGGGTATATGGGTCCCAGGGTTGTCATCTTTTTTTCCATTAATGTATTGTGCTTTAATTTGTATGGGGCCAGAATTGTTATGAATTGAGCAGACTTATAAATCTGATTGATAAATAAATATTTTAATTCTTTACTAATTCTTAACATTCAAGTAAAATACAACCTGAGCAATTTTATGTCCCAGCTTTCTAACAAAACCATCACTGTAACATATTTATTCCCCTTGAATCATAGATAATAAATGAAGGCTCTCCAGTAACAATGAACTAGAATCTCCTCAACCAACTCCCCAGCTGAGGAAGGATTTCCACAATTATCAAATGTGCATGTCTATTACTATAGGATAACTTTATAAAGCTGTAAATATATTGCAAAAAGTAACATCAACCCTGCTTCAGTGGACATATAATTTACTCTTCTCAACACACCTGTACTTTGCTGTCAGCTTGACAGAATCAATCACCCATTTAAAAGAATAAGAATCTTCCCTGTAGAAGAGTAAAAACTCTCAGTGCTTCAATAAAAGAGTTATAAAATTAGGCCAGAATCCATACTCTCAAATATGCAATTGCTGTTAATAATATTAAAAACGACTATGTGATTGTTACTAAAATGCTTCTTAATCACATCCTGATATTTATATATACACAACTTCGAGTATTGGACATATTTGTATAGGCTTCATCTTATGTTATCTGAACAAACTTTTTTTTGCACAATGGGATTTTCCCCTGTTCTCCCCCACCTGCATCTGATCTGGAACACCCCCCCCCAATTAAAAAAAAAGGTGGGCTTGCCTGGGTTGCTGCAGAAAGGAGGAATTAGTATTGTTAAATGCTGCCTTATCTAGTTATTTAAAGCATTCAGCTGATTATGTTACATAGTGTGGTAATGACACATCTGCAGAAAAATCCAGCTGGCTCAGAGAGGATTCCACATTTAAAACATTACATTGCTCTTCAGCCAAAATATCTCTGTAATGACCTACAGGTAGATAGTTTTCACATATTTGAAAGACTTAATCTAAAAGAAATGGGATAAAAACGAAACAAGGATGGGAAGGAACAGGAAAGCAAACAAATGCGGAAATAAATTCTTAAAATAGTAGCATTTACAATAAAAAAATTGTTTGAGAAAACTAGTCTTTCAGAGAAATTGAAGAAAAAGGCTCCCCTTCCGACACAATCTGTTGGAATATAACACCTTTATAAAAGTGCTTGATTATTCTCAGTATATTAGGAGATATGTATACTCATAACAGGATTAAGACTGTACTTTTCCTTTGTAACGTATTATATTTTAATTTGTAAAATGAATTGTGAAACAGTACATGTTATGAACCATATTCAGATTTCTTTTTTAAAAATTAGTGAGATATCCCATTGAAGAGATATATTAATGACATTTCTAAGGAACCTCCACCACGCATCTTGTATTCTTATACTAACATTTTTCAAACAAATGGGAACAATGATGGCTATTACCTTACACATAACCTGAAACAAATTTCAATTAATTAACAGTTACTTCATATGATTATATATTTTTTTAAAGGTTGATATTGTACAGAATGATAATAAACAGTTATAGTAGCTTTCTCTTCAAATTAAAGGGGTTTGGAGTGGAGGAGGGGAAAGAATATACTGTTTGACATAGTTTTTAACAATATTGTTAAAATATTAAATACTATTGACATAGTATTTAACAATATTGCCTATTCGGCATATGTCTTTTAATTCCTCCCATCTACTGTGTGTGGGGTGGGTAGGAAGGTTATTCATATGTAAAGAACATCAAATATTTGTATAATTAATTTTACAAATCCTGTTTGTGTTAAATGCTTATATTTGTTATGGATTTTAAAAAGTAGCAAATCAAAATTGAAAATTGTATTTTTAAAAACAAAATGACTGAAGAAGCTAATTATTGTTTAATTAAAAGAACATAAAACTTAGTATTTTTTAAAAGACAAATATACTAATAAAATGATTTTTAAACTTACTATTTTAGGACAGAGTATTAGATATTAAAAATTACTTGAATACCATGGTAGATGTTTTCTGATTTTTAGCTATTACAGTAAATACGGTCATATGATAGACCAATTCTAAATACTAAGCAAACTAAAACCAAATATGTGCCTTGTGAAAAATAAATCACAAGTTCCAATTTATTTAGTTTTCGACTTCTCAAAGCAATTTAAACAAGGGCTGTTCTTTGCCCTATAATCTATTCTTTATCCGGATTACTGATAGAATGTTTTTACTGCAATCTCTGCCAGAGCTCATCTTTTTATTGTGTAAGCCCAAACCCCCTTAATGTTTTAGAAAGGCCTTGACTAACTGAACTTTGATCTGATGTCTTCATTGAGAAAAGCTCCAGGTTGCCCATTTCAGATGCAAATCCTTACTGAGGCCCAAGAGAATTCAGTAAGAACAGCAAAAAAGAAGAAACAAGAATTTTCCAGGATCCTCTTTGAGAATCCTGGGGAACACTGGTGTCCCTAATCCATACAATTGCATGGATTAAGGTAGGTGATAACCTTTCTTGATTTTAAAGAATGAGCACAGTGACTACAACTGCATGGAGACCTAGGATTTGGCTGCAATAAAACACTAGGTAATAAAAGCTGTCTATGTTAGAAGCCAATGAATAGACTTCAATATACCACATTCCCAGGACTAGTGGGGAAGCTTGCAAAAAGCCCACCTGAATCAAGTAAGCATGAATAATCTTTCTTAGTGGCAGCATGACCACAGAGGCTGCAGAAAAGGAAGAAAATACGTTTCTTTTAAGTGTAAGATAATTTAGTTTAAGAATAAATAGGGTTTTATCAACTACCACGCACAAGGAGAAATAAGCTACATTACCATGGAACAGAATATGCCTTTGTAGTCCTGTCTGCTATTAATGTTTCTGATTGCAATACTAATGTGCTAGAAATACTCAGTTTTAGGATGAATCAAGGCATAAAATTGATTTCATGCTGTGACAGTTTATATATTGCCCTAAGAATACAAGAGGTTCATTCATTAAAAAGGGAGAAAAAGAAAAGAGATAAAGTGGCACGTGAAAACTGTGCTTGTTATAAACATATCAATCTTTTAAACTTGAATTTCGCATGTTTAGCCAATTATAGAAAATAGCTAAACTGCCTCCCAAATTTTTTGACTTTGCCGCTCAAACTGTGTACATGCAACAAGAATTGTTAAATTACAATTAAGAAATCCTGTTTAAAGCTTTAAAGGGTTTAAACTTTAAAGCAACAAGAGATGATAATATTACTAGGAGAAATTTCCTCACCAGTACCTTTGATCATCACTGTATGTCACATGCTATTTGATTGTCCCAAATGACAATTAGTTAGGGAAGAAGATAACAGAATTACAGCGTTGGAAGGGATTTTCAAGATCTTCTAGTCCAACTCCTTGCTCAAGTAGGAGATCCTATAACATTTCAGACAAATGACTACCCAATCTCTAGTGATGAAGCAGCACCCACAACCTCTGGAGGCAAGCCGTTCTACTGGTTAATAGTTCTCACTGTCAGGAAATTTCTCCTTAGTTCTAGGTTGGATCTCTCTTTGATAAGTTTCCATCTGTTACTTCTTGTCCTGCCTTCAGTTGCTTTGGAGAATACCACCTCCAAAGGTGGTATTGACCACCTCTTCTCTGTGATAGCCCCTCGGTTATTGGAAGACTGCTATTATATCACTCTTAGTTCTTCTCTTCAATAGATTAGACATACTGAGTTCCTGTAACCGTTCTTTATATGATTTAGCTTCAGTTCTTTAGACATCTCTTTCTAGAGTCTCAATATATTTTGTATATAGTGGTGACCAAAACTGGATGCAGTATTTCAAGTGTGGTCTTACCAAAACATTATAAAGTAGTACTAACATGTCACATGATCTTGATTCTATCCCTCTGTTGATATAGCCTAGGACTGTGTTGGCTTTTTTGGCAGCTGCAGCACACTGCTGGCTCATATTTAAGTAGTTGTTCACTAGGTTCATTCCAGTTCCCTCAAAATAATAAAACTATGTAAAACTTTTCAAATTATTTTATCAGCAATGTTTATTTATAAATGTGACAAAAATGTTGATGATTTAATCATTTTTAACTAAGCAAAAAATGAACAGGAGAGCAAAAAGGGACTCAGAACATGCAATTTCTCCCAGATAATAGTATGATGAGCAGGCACAATCAGAGGCAGGCAGTCATTCAGAGAACCTGGCTCTGTGCCACATTGGGCTTTATAGATGAATTGCATCAGAATCTTAGTGGAAGTCAGTGTAGCTCATAAAGCAGTTACATGTAGTGTGTACATGTTACATGTAGAAGTTACATGTAGTGTGTTTAAAACAGCCTAGGTCTGGCAGTCTCAGTTCTGAATGTTCTTCAAGGGCAGCTCCATGTGGGGTGTACTGCAAACATCCCAAAAAGAGGTAACTAAAATATAAGTGATCTGATCTAAAATTGTGAACAGTTTAAAAAAATGGATTTGTGCAAAGTTCTCTTAAGCCATAGCTGAGCAGGGGGTTGGACTACAAGACCTCCAAGGTCCCTTACACCTTTGTTATTCTGTTTCCTCTAAGACACTTTGGAACTGAAGGCCGACTGCACGAAAAAGATAAACCACAATGTCTTTAAGAGTTGGGGGAACTACCCTCAAAGAAGCATTTACCATAACAATACCTCTAATCAAGGATAATAACATTGATTATCTGGGATTGTTTCATTATATATATATTTTAAATGCTAACTATAGTTGGTGTTATTTTGTATTGGAGTAATGACAGTATTGACTCTACAAAATAGCCTTTGATCAGAGGATGCAGAGGAAGTGATACTGCTTCAACAAAATGTAGCAGAAGACGGTGACAGCAAGCTAGACACCAATAAAAAGTAGTCTATAAAATATCTGCAAAACAAACAAAAAACGAACATAGACATAAGGATATGTGTGTACAAAGTGTTTTTGTGTGTCTACCTGCACATGTAACAAAGAAAGACCAAAGAAAAGACCAAATCAAATACAATACATTGAATTGAATTATCACTACCTTAATGTTTCCAATTGTCTTTCAGTTCAAGTTTTTGACATTGAAGCATTCAGGGAAAATTAAAATACTGCTCCAATCACTTCACTTAGCATTATATTTTGCCATAGTCTAAAATATAAAATAATAAAGTTAAAAGGATGCAAAACATTCTAATTTCCCTATCTTTTGGCATCTGAAAAACAATATAATTTAGACTGATTAAATGTGGATGGAAACTGGGATAGTAAGAGCAGCTATGAACACAGGAATAGATACTAGGCCAGAGATGCACACCACTTTCACAGATGCATTTTTACATTGTGGTATGCAACTTTGTAACTAACAGAGCATCACCTTTAAGAATTATATCGATCTTTGGGAGTAATGTAGGCTATGAAAAGAAGGATTTTAAAAAGCTCTTGCTTGAAGTTTTTATTCTAGCTGAACAAGGTGCAAAGGCGGAAAGGGCTAGAGAATGAGAAGAATAAATAGGATGGAAAAACCATGTTATAAATTAATGTATATTCAGAGATAAGGCCTGCAAGGTCATTTAGGAACTGCAATTAATTTGCTATTTAATCTTCCAGACAGAGGTTCATGAGTAAACACTAGGATCATACCCATCAGAAGCCTTCATATTAATAATGCAGATGAGATTATGTGATTGTCCTACAGGCTGTTCTTGGCATTTTACCATGTACAGATCATTCTGTTGATAGAAAAGAATAGTCAACTTTGTGTAGCCTCATAGAACATTAAACATGCCAAGCCATATAAAACTACTTTGTCTTATTTCAACTTTATTTTTTAGAATAAAACTGAATCTGATTTACATCAGAATAATAAAACCAATAAAACCAATTGGGAAATTTGTAGGAGAGTGCTACAACAATATATATATATATTTAGTTTAGTTTTAGTTTAAATATTTGTGGCAACTTGAAAGCTTTGCAAATTTGATTATGATTTTTTTTAGTGAAACCCTGTTATGTTTTAAGAGAATCATTAAATCCTGACTCTTTATGGAAACACTGGAGGGGAGCCAGTATAAACAAAATTATTTTTTGCAAAATAATTTGGTCATTTCTGCATTGCCTCTATAATGTTCTAAACATTATAGAGGCAAACATTAGAACTAAAATGTTCTAAAATACAAACTTTTAGTGAAAACTTGATTTCCTTCTTGCTATTCTCAGTGCCTAATGTTCCTAACTCTTGCCATTTCTAGTCACTATCAGAGATGCCCCTTCTACATCAGGGAAAGAGCAACAAGAAATCCATAGTTGGGAATGAGGAGAGTATTATTAATGACCACCCTAAGAACTACAGTTAGAATCATGCTCTCTGTGGATCATACATGTTAGTGTAGGGGCGTTGGTCTTACCTGATATGATCCTTCTCGTTGGTGGAGAAAAGCATCCAGGAATGGGTTGTCCTCGTCCGTTCAGTTGATTGGACTGAGTCTGCCAAAGTTGTTAAGCCACGCCTCTGTCACTAGGGCTTCCCAGCTTTTGACTCAGTCCTTCAATCTGGACGGACGTGCCAAATTTCCTTCTGACAAACTTCTGGTTGCTTTCCATCGCTATTTGAGAATCCTGTTTTAATATTTTACAGTGAGTATCCAGCTGACTCTCATCCGTAGCTATGGGCTTCAGCTCTAGCCGTTGGAAGGGTTTCCCTGCTGTCAAGCTGCAGACAGTCACCTGTCATTCAAACAGCACCCTGGCCATTGAGCTGCAGGCATTCCGGTTGGGTAGTAGAATCATGCACTCCCGATAACAGCAGGGGAGCCAGACAGAGGAGCTTCGCGCTCCCACTTGTCAAGGGGTTGTGAGAGTGTGGAGTTTCGCACTCCTATAATGGGCAAATCAGGTGGCCATTTTACCACCAAAAATTTGCTGTGCCACTCAACATTTGTATACTTAGCTGGAGGAGCTTCACGTTCCTGGTTTGTCAGCCTGCTTATCTCACAATGATTGACTCTCCTCCCAATAATTAATTGCAGCACGGGGCTGATTTGCAAATTGTGAGAATAATTAGTTTTCTGTATTAATGGACTGACAATACTGCTTACTCAAATGCTGGCTTTGTTGTGGTCCAAACAGCCAGTGGCTATATGTCTTGTGATTCAATCCTCATTCATTTTATTTATGACTAGACTACCTAAACACACTATTTTTTAAAAAAAATATCATTTTATATTCAGCATCTTCATTTGTTACTCTTGAATTATTGAATGTACCTCTCCTCGCTTTACCTCCCATACTTCTTGAATACCCCATGACCCTAGAATACAATCTATTTCTGTTTCTCCTCACATAATTTCCAACTTCCATATAATAAAGAGGGCAGAAACATGCTCTTATAGAGTTTTGCTTGTTTCAACTAATATTTTTCTTACAACAGATCATCCTATATCACCCACTTATCATGCCACCATTTGCACAATTATTTTTCTCATTAATTTCCCCATCTTTAGTAAATATTCCTATTTATACAATTTCATTTATTTGCTTCCTTTCCTCATTTATTTATAATTTCCAACAACTATGGTCCTGCATATAATAATGTTGAATTCTTATTGCATCATACAACCCATCCAGCATTCACTGAAAATAATTTGGTATCTCAACCAACAATGTAGCATTAGCTGTATAAAAACTATATACACGTTCATGGTCCCAATCAACATGCATCCAATGTGACTACAAATATATCTTATACATTAATTGATCCATGTATTAAACAACCAAGGAGATATTATATATTCTTGTCTAATTTTCTGTCCAATGTTGAACAATTTGTTAAGCATTTAGTTTATTCTATACTTTATTATTAACATTCAGTAACCAATTTTAAGCTCCATATTCATGGAAAACATTTTATAATTCAAGTTTATCTTTTCTTTATCCTCATTTTTTGCAGCAATAATTTTAATGCTTTCCAGAAAGAATTATTTTTTCATACATCCAATAGTATCCACACACTTCTATGTGTTTCCACTCTGTTTTAAATGGCTTCAACATCATCTATCTTTAATTCATTCTTTGACAGATTAAGATACAGATTAGATTAGTAGATTAGAATCAGCATACCATTTGGTCCATTTTGATCTCTGCTCTTGTTTTTTGTGAGTATTACAGTTCAACTTCAACAATGTTATATTAAACACTGTTTAATGCTTATATTTTATATTTCAACTACTTCTACACTAAAAGCTCATGTTTCAATTTTTGTTGAAAAGATTTGTATTGATTTCTTTCCCAATTATTTCAGTGTAATATTCAAAGTCAACATTTCCTCTCAATCCATGAAGAGAATATTAGTTTGGATAGCAAAACTAAACTGATCCAAAGCCAACAGCAATTTACAGAATACTTTTAAGATTGTTCAAAGAACGTTCGTTTTAAGGGAAAGTTTTAAAATGCTCTACACTGGCATTATATCCTTCAAGCAAAATGTTCAGAAATTATTCAAACATTGTTTTATGTTTGTTAATGTAGAATTTCCCTTTAAAATCTTGAACATTTACAATAAAATTGTGAAATATTATTTACCTCCTGCTTTGGTTTGTTCTGGTAACGCCAGGCTATTCTCATGGACTCCTGAGAATCTTGTGTTGACTTGATAGTTATTACTTCTTCCATTTCCTTGTTAGAGAGATTCGGCAAAGGACATGGAAGTTCCTGAATTAAAATAATATTTTACAGAAACATTTAACATAAAAAAATGATTATGATTAATCTATTATGTAGCAAAGATAAGTGATAATAGCATCATAAAAGTACTTGTTGAAGTATTCTCAGGAAAAAAAAGATAAAATCCACAGGAATGAGGGAGAAGCAAAAGTTTTTCTTATACAGTATATCACAGAAGTGAGTACATCTCCTCAATCTTCTTATAGCCTAGACCATCTTTATAGCAACAATTCATTTTTTCAGATCCTCAGAGAGTTCATTGCCATGAGGTGCCATGTTGAACTTCCAGTGACCAGTATGAGAGAGTGAGAGTCACATGACACCAGAGAGGGAAAATGGCTACTTGGGCCCCATTTGGACATTATCACTTAGGGGTGTACTCACTTTTGTTGCCATCAGTTTAGACATTAATGGCTGTGTATTGCATTATTTTAACGGGACAGCACATTTACACTGTTATACAAGCTGTATACTCACTACTTGACATTGTAGCCAAGTGTCAATTCTTCAGTGTTGTCAGATGAAAAGATATACTTAAATATTTACAAAATGTGAGGGGGTGTACTCACTTCTGTGATATACTGTATCTTGCATACCAGGTAGTCCTCGAATGACAACCTTTGAGCCCAAAAGTTATATTGTTAAGAGAGACATTTGTTAAGTGAGTTTGGTCCCATTTTATGACTTTTCTCGCCACAGTTGCTAAGTGAATCCCTGCAATTCTTAAATTAGTTCCATGGTTGTTAAGTGAATCTGGTTCCCCCATTGACTTTGCTTGTCAGAAGGTTGCAAAAGGGCATCACATGACCCTGGGACACTGCAACCGTCATAAATGTGAGTCAGATGTCAAGCGTCCGAAGGTAAATCATGTGACCATGGGGATGTTGCAACGGTCATATGAAAACCGGTCACGAGTCCCTTTTTTCAGTGCCATTATAACTTCAAAAACGGTCATTAAACAAATGGTTTTAAGTCGAGGGTTACCTGTATACCATTTCTGCTTCGGGGGAAGAGGGAGAACTCAGGAGTGAAGGAAAATAAGCTCCTGGAATCAAATCTGGACCCGCTGAATTAAATTTTTTTTTTTTTTTAATATTTTATTTTTATACATAAATATCAGTCATAACTGATAAAGGAGAATATTTAACAGAATAAATAACAGAGTTGGAAGGAACCTTGTAGGTCATTTAGTCCAACCCCCCACCCCAGCAGGAGACCCTTTACCATTTCTGACAGATGGCAGTCCAGTCTCTTCTTGAAAGCTTCCAGTGATGAAGCTCCCACAACTTCTGAAGGCAA
>JANHFK010006776.1:0-10629 GCA_036250565.1 Sibynophis collaris
GTTTTGTAAAATTCTTGGACATGGTACCAAGTGCCCTGATGACAATGGGTATCACTGTTACATGTTTCATCCATAGCAGTGTAGTTTCAATGGCCAGTTGTGATATTTCGTGATTTTTTCCCATTCTTTTTCTTCATCTCTGGCTTTTCTTGGTACAGTGATGTCAATAAACTGTACGCCTCGGCCGTCGACAACCATGATATCTGGCATGTTATGTTCCAAATGACGATCTGTCTGTATTATAAAGTTGTTGTTGCTGTTGTTGCTGTTGTTGTTGTTGTTGTTATTCCCTTGAGTCAGAATTGACTCCTGGGACTTACTGAACTAGTCAGTGCAATTTTCTGGGCAAATTTTTTCAGAAGTGTCTTGCCATTGCCTGTTTCCTAGGGCTGGGATTAATTATTTGGCCCAAGATCACCCAGACTCCATTTTCTAATAGGAATGAGGGGGAAGGAGATGGTGATCAGCCCCAGTAATATATCAATCATGAACAGTGCCATCAGAATAGCAATAAACAAGGAACCTGCTGCAGGCCACCAAAACAAAACTAAGCAAATCAGAAAGAGTGGAAACAGCAGCAGTTACAGCCCGTGAGATACAAGGGATGGAAGCAGAAAAGCTGTAGGAGAGACAGAGGTTGCAACCTGTGGATCAATGTTGAAGAGAAAAGACTGCAGGCCATCACAGCAGCAATAGTATAAACACCAGAGAGAATCACTTGTCAAGGCCCTTGAATAAAAGCTGTAGGCCTCTGAAGCAGCAGGAAAGCAGAGAATTCTGTGCAAGTAGAACTTGAGGCTTCACAATAATGAAAAAGAGATATGAAACAGCCATTGGGCAGCCCAGGGTCAGGACCAAAGACTGGTGATGACGAGTGGAGAGGTGGAAAAAGTGGCTGGGAATATTATTTCTGATCAGTGTTTGTTTGTTTGGGGTTTTTAGAAGGCTCCATCCATCTGGTCAGTAGATTAATTTGTGGATTAATATTAAAACTTTGAAGGCTGCTCATTTTCAAGTCTATTGTCCAAAGGTTTGTCAGAGAGTTTGAGCATCCTTGTCAGGTCTGAGCTGAATAATTAATACAAGAAAGTGCTGAAGCTAAAGAGTTGGTTAGATAGTTGCAGTGGTTAAATCCAATTTTTTTTACTACCGGTTCTGTGGGCATGGCTTGGTGTGGTGTGGTGTGGCTTGGTGGGCGTGGCAGGGGAAGGATACTGCAAAATCTCCATTCCCACCTCACTCTGGGGCCAGCCAGAGGTGGCATTTGCTGGTTCTCCGAACTACTCAAAATTTCCGCTACCGGTTCTCCAGAACCTGTCAGAACCTGTTGGATTTCACCCCTAGAAGTACTTTTTGTATAATTTATATGATTTTTATGAAGCTAGTTTGGTGTAGTGATCAAAATCCTAGCCTAGAAACCAGGAGAGGATGGACTCTAGGTCTCCCTTAGGTATGAAAGCCTGCTGGGGGACTTTGGGTCAGTCCTTTCTCAACCCATTTCACAGGGTTGTTGTGGGGGAAAAGTAAACGTATTAGGTATGTGGAAAGAAAAAGTATTAAGTATATTCGGTGCCTTGAGTTTACAATATAATTTTAAAAATTATGAAATGTTTTGCTAGTTGAGTTTTCTGACATAAAAGAAAGATAGGCTTGACATCAGGTGTATGCCAAAAGGGATCTTCATTAAAATGATGCATCGATGCCATCAATTGCTCAGAAATTAGATGTGCAATCAATCTTGGTCCATTAATTTTCTAGACAGACTGTTAATATCACTTCCATTGCTCTGAGTTATGATCTCAAGCAGATTCTGTGCTCTTCCAGGAACGTGCTATATTGCATTGCCATCCCTCTGAAACAGCTGTGGTGCTCAATATGGACAACAGCAGAGGTTTGGACATGGACATCCTCATCAAGAACATTGATAGCTGGTATCAGAACGTTGCCCAAAGAAGCAAGGAAGAAGCTAACCTTTTTTATCAAAACCAGGTATGTATCCGAGGCATGGAGTGGGTGGTTGACCCTTCCAGTTGTTTCGTTTTCATCTAGGTAACCAGAAAATAATGAAAACTAGAATGTATCATGTCCTGGTTTCTAATTTACATCTTCTTGTTAGTTCGTAGGTTTCATATTACTAAGGATGCTCCGTCAGCCTTTTCTCCCAATCAGCACAATGCTGTCTATCTATTAATTTAAACAATGCTATTCTTGGCAGTGGTGGCAGCTGTCCACACCAAAAGACACATGGACCTCTCATGTAAAGCCCAAAGATTGATTAATTCTAAGTCAATCAAATGTATTATTCAACCTGGTAGGTAATTATAAGAATGTTAATACCACAATAACATAGTTAAAATGGCCAATTAAAAATATCCAAATCAATGTATGTGATGAAGCAATTTTCATATCTTTTTACTAATCTTTTCCTCAATCACTGAGCCATTGCTATTCCTGTAAATATCAGCAGCGGTAGTCACAGAGATGTGAAATGAAGTTACTTCATTTTCATATGTGGTGTCAGTCCAGCTTAATACTGCAGACATTGTAATGTTTGTTTTATGGCTTATTACATTATTTGCTAGATCATTGCTAGGCTGGCTTAGAGTATTTCTAAAAACCCTAGTAATAATCCAAGACCTCACCAAGGAATCAAAATAGCGGTTAGTTTTCCCAACCCAACCTCTCCTATGTCTCACCCTGCATACAAAGATGTCATGGTGGAGTAGGCAGCTACCATATTTGCAATATTTATTTGTTATTTTTTTCTTTACAAACTCCTAAGACTCAGCATTTGGAGCTGAATGTTTGCAGCCTGGAATCAAAGAATCTAAGCGCAACAAATTATTCTAAATAGTAGGACCAAATGAATCTCTCAGTTTTATTTTTAGGAATTTTTTTTTATCCCACCTTTATTATTTTCTTATAAATAACTCAAGGTGGTGAAAATACATAATACAATTTCCTCCTATTTTTTCCACAACAACGACTCTGTGAAGTGGGCTGGGCTGAGAGAGAGAGAGAGAGAGAGTGACTGGCTCAAAGTCACCCAGCTGGCTTACCTGCCTAAAAAGAGACTAGAACTCATGGTGCCTTAACCACTGGATCAAAGTGGATCAGATACTATCCAGCAAGAAATTAAGCAAACAAACCCAAACCTCACCATCACCTCCATCCCCAAATTTTGTTTACTTCGGGTGTATTGTTTAGGATAGCTTTGAGAAGGTAATTTCTTAAGAAGTACAGCAGTGGTGGGTTCCTACCACTCTGGATCTTACAAACCGGTAGTAGCGATGGTGGGAGGCTCCGCCCACCAGCCCAGATGTCATCAAGGACGCTCTGCGCATGCACGCACATGCGCTCCCATTGCAAACCGGTAGCGAAGATAAGCGGAAGCCACCCGTGAAGTGCGGGTATTGGTGTTGGAGAAACTATAGCAGGCAATTCTGAACTCTCTGTATTTGGATATGCAGGTAGTCCTCCACTTACAACAGTTCACTTAGTGACTGTTTAAAGTTACAATGGCCCTGAAAAAAAAGTGACTGATGACCATTTTTCACAGTTACAATCTTTGTAGCATCCTCATGATCATGTGATCGAAATTCAGATGCTACGAATGGTTACAGTATCCCAGGGTCATGTGATCTCATTTTGCGACCTTCTGACAAGCAAAGTCAACGAGGAAGCCAGATTCACTTGACAACCGTGTCACTAATTTATCAACTGCAGTGATTCACTTAACAACTGTGGCAAGAAAGGTCATAAAATGGGGCAAAACTCACTTCACAAATGTCTCACGTAACCACAGAAACTTTGAGCGCAATTGTGGTCATAAGTCAAGGACTACCTGTATTAGTGAAAGGAAGAGATCACTTAATGATTTAGCTCTTGTGGCTTATTTTGATTAAATCCGCTTTTCGCTGAAAGCATTCTGCAATACTCTCTTAGAGAAGATCTCAGAAATGTGTCGCTATGCAACCTTGTGACTTAGCTAATCCCTTCAGATCAGTGGTAAAATTCCCCTGGTTCTCTCCGGCTCTCCAAAACGGTAGCGCTGGCAGCAGGAAGCTCCACCTACCCGCCTGGATGTCATTACGTCCCATTTTTTAACCATCTGCGCATGCGCAGAAGAGGTGTGCGTGTATTACACACACTCGCGCTCCCACATGGGAGCACAGCCAAACCGGTAGCGAAGGTAAGTAGATTTCACTCCTGCTTCAGATGAAATCTGAATAATTGGATAGTTGTACAGTGGCAGATGATTCAAGACTGTTTATAGGTAAAGATGGAGCTGCTGGTTCCCAACAGAACCTTTGCTCAATGGAACCATGTCTTCTCTTCGAAAAGGCTGAAGTTCAACAGCTAACAAAGTGGCACCACTAATGTTTCTAGATCACAGTTCCATTGCTCTTCTGTTCTTCTCTCTGGCTATTAGATTGAGGATCTTCAGAACAAAAAATGCCAGTGCCATGAAAGCCTGCAAAAAACCAGTGATGAGATTACTGAGTTGAACCGGCTCATCCATTTGATGCAGTGCAAAATTGATGCTGAGAAGAAAAAGGTCAGAAAATCCTTTTTGTTCCCAGAGATGTTTATGGGAATTTCTGTCGGAATAAGCTGACTGACCTTGAGTAACAACAATGGGCCTGTTGAGCAGGAAGGGAACAATATGCTAATTTACCTCAGGAATCACAATGACTTGGGCAGGCTGTGGGATGTGAGTGCTATTTTTGTATATTGAAAAATAAATAAAAATTAATGCATATATGCCTTTGCTATTTGGACTTGCTGACAGATTCCTCAAGATGTTACTCTTCAGTGACAGTAGAGACAGAATGATGGCCTATAATTTAAGTACAGTAATAATACTAATACTTAGCATTTTGATATAAGCATATCTGATAAAAAGAACCTATTGTGCTTACATTCAATCTAGTGTTATAATGAAGACTACAACATTAATACAAAGGTTTCACCTTTGAGGACCTCTACAATCCTTACAATTCTATAGATTTTAAAGATCAAAATTTAAATATATTAGCCTTGCAATATATAAAATACCATACAGATGGTGGTGGTGGGGGGTTGTTTCCATGGGGTCAAGCCAGGGGTGAAATTCAGCAGGTTCTGACAGCTTCTGGAGAACCGGTTGCAGAAATTTTGAGTAGTTCTGAGAACCGGTGGTGGAAATTTTGAGTAATTCGGAGAACCAGCATATACCACCTCTGGGTGGCCCCTGGGTGAGGTGAGAATGGAGATTTTGCAATATCCTTCCCCCAGGAGTGGGGAGGGAATGGGGATTTTGCAGTATCCTTCCCCTGGAGTCAGGTGGGAATGGAGATTTTGCAGTATCCTTCTCCTGCCATGCCCACCAAGCTATGCCCACCAAGACACACAATGCCCACCAAGCCTTGCCTACAGAACTGGTAGTAAAAAAAATTGGATTTCACCACTGGGTCAAGTGCCAATAATATGAGTCTCAAGACCTATGTCAAACTGAGGTAGGCAGTAGATGCTAGTAAACAGCTATTCACAATGATCCTTATTAGCATGGCCAGTAATAAGGCAACGATGAGAGCTATAAATGGGAGTTATATTTGAAAGTTCATTGGTAGTTTACAAAGACAGAATTTAGTCCTAAAAAGGAGAGTTGTACATCTTTGATAGGTACAATGAAAAATACAAAGGGTGAACTCACTTTTTTGTTGCACCAATGAAGATATCTATCTATCTTCCATAAAAAACGTATTCTTCAATGGATTAGATTTTAATCTGGGCTGGAGAAAAAATTCAGTTCTTTCCACCATCCATCCACCAAGCAATCAGATTTTTGCTCTTCCCTGAATATTCCATATGCTCCCTACCAGTACCCAGCCATGAGGAATGGGGCTCATTCTTGTTATTGTTGCCAGGTACAATAGTGATATGTGTGTGTGAGAGTGTGTTTGTGTGTGAGTGTGAGTGAGTGAGACAGACAGACAGACCTGGAAGGATGTAAAAAAGGAGGCTTCAGAATCAACTGAAAATAAGGTTGTTGGGAGCAGAGTCCACAAAGTAATCTTTGCAGTTTTGTGAATAGAAGATGGAATTACTTTTAATTTTGTTTTTTGCAGACGGCTGCTTTGCAAATAGGCATTGGGGATACTGAACATAAAGGAGACCGTGCGCTAAAAGATGCCCGAGCAAAGCAAACAGAGCTTCAGAACCGCATACAGAATTCCAAAGATCAATTGGCTGTCATTTTACGAGATTACCAGGACCTCATGAATACCAAATTGGCCCTGGATATTGAGATTGCAACATACAACACAATGCTGGAAGGAGAAGAGAACAGGTGACACTTCAAATAGAATCTCAAAACAGGCTGGATTGTTTTATTTACTACTGCACTGTCCTCAGCAGCAACAGCAGCAGCCACCATAATGGGGGTGGGGTTAAATGGTTTCAGTCTGACAAAATAGCAATGTGGCGTTGTCAGACAAAGTCTGCTTCTTTTACCTTGACATCATGCCCATGTCCAAATGGGTTGGAGCTTGTCGTGCAACGCAGCAGGCTTTTGCCCCACTGTTGTTGTGCCACAACAACTAAACCAGGAGCGGCTTTTAGTTGCCTCAACGACACGGCTGAGTGACATTAGGCGGCCATTTTCCATCATAAAATGTTTTCAGTGCTTTAGTTCTGATAACAAGTCTGTTTATTCAGGTAGCTGAAACAGGAGGAAGTATCAATATGTCCCCACTTGAAGCAGTCATTGCACAAATATAACCAGACGATATAATGGGAGAGGAGGGGCTCAGTTCCTGTTTAAGGTTGCCTTCATCTCACTCAATAAGCGAGATAGGCTTAAGTCATCCTTAGTTATCTTGTGTTAAACTATTCTTTTGCTCTTAAACTAATAAGCCAAATAATCGTTCATTTAAGAGCAAAAAATAAATAAATAGCTTGGTGTAGTGGTGATGAAGCTGGCCTACAAACCAGGAGATTGTGAGTTCTAGTCCTGCCTTAAGCATGAAAGCCAGCAAGTTGGGTCAGTCACTCTCTCTCAGCCCAAACCACCTGACAGGGTTGATATTGTGGGAAAAGAGGAGGAGGAAGGAGTGCTAGCTATGTTCGCCACCTTGAGTCATTTATAAAGTAATAAAGGTGAGATAATAATCAACCAGTACCAGGACAGCTACAATGTTTGTGTAAAATATTATTTTAAAAGGTACAAATCAAAGATACCTGCATTTTCTTCAGGATTTATTTATTTTATCAAATTTTTATCAAATCAGAAGCTTCGTGGATCTGACCGCTACTAGGGAATGGATAGAATCTGCTTCTGAGCTTCCATCTTGCTCCTGCTTGGCTCTGATGCAAGCAGGATCCTGGTTTAGATCCTGGTTTGGTCCAATCTGGCACGTGTGCTCCTAGATTTTAGGTTTTTGTCTTAACCATGGCCTTAATTTTCAGCCAGTTGTGTGATCTTTAGTTAGTCATTGCCTTCATCCTTGCCTCTTTCAATACGGGAATGGTAATAATAATGATAATAATATTACAGGCTTAATGCAAGGAACTGCTGGTAGTTACTGGGGATGAGTCTAGAGCAGTGATGGCTAACCTTTTTGTCGTCATGTACCAAAAGTGGGGGGAGCGCAGGGCGTCACTTTCGTGCATGCCCACACCCATAATTCAATGTGCCCCGCCCCCACACATGCACATGTGATCCCCCCACTTTTTGCATGCGATGGCAAGCTGGGGCTGGTAGGCCCGTTTTTCGCCCTCTCCAGGCTCCAGACACTTTCTAGGAGTCTGGGGATGGCGAAAATGGCCTTCCTGACCTTCCTTGAAGACTCTCCAGAGGCCAGAAACCACCCATTTGCCAACTTCCAGTGGGCCCAGAAGGCCCGAAAATCAGCTGGCCAGCACATGCATGCGCACTGCAGCTGAGCTGGGGCAATACTCACGTGCCCACTGATATGGCTCCATGTACCACCATCACAGGTCTAGAGTGAGAAAAACATTGGGGAACATTACAGAAAAGCTCGTATGTGTTGGTAGAGTTTGCTTTGCTTTTGTGGGAGGATTTTTTTTGGAGCAGAACTCCCAATTGGGTTTGGGGTTTTTTTTGGTTTTTTTGTTTTAAAAAAGGATCTTCCTTTGCTACACTTGGATGGTTTCATGAGACTGGCTCAATGGGATGACGTGAAATGATGTAAGGACAAGTGTGTACTGGTTCAGTTCTAGCTAAGGCCAGAGTGTGATTACTCTCCTTGACATAAAGCTGCTGCCCCTCAGAGTGCTACTCTATGGATGAAACCTGAGTAGAATTATCTGAATACCTAGCCAAGACAGCCAATGGTTATAGTTTCAGATCATATGGGGAAGTCAAGAGTTTTGTTTTATTGTTCAGATGTGTGACATTTGCTCTTTGTTCCAAAGCATTTTTGCATCTCTGTGTATGTTCAGTTATTAAAGAATTTCCTTGTTGGTAGAAATTCCAAACTAATCTGAAAAATGCTTATCTGTATTATACAGATCTTTAAAATCTCAGAGCATCCAAGGCTATGCAATTTAAGAAACATCTGTCTTTTCCTTCCTTTTTTCTCTCTCTCCTCTTTGTTTTAACAGAATACGCAGAGGAGGAACTGTGAGGATGGGTAAGGAATCTGAACTTTCTTCTAATCGTTTTTCTGAATGTTTAATTTCGTTCAGTATAAGTTCCAGGAAATGTCGTAAGAATCACTCACTGAATCATGTAATTCTTTTACAGCAGTCACAAATGCTACTTATCCACACCATAACATGAATCATTAAAATGAAGCAACACCAATCACTGAATGCATATATGGAATCTAATTGCTGCCATATGAAACTCCAGTGAAGAAGTTGCATCTAATCAGCTGACTGCTAGAGAATTTGTGGAACCTGGGTAGCTATGCGGATTAATACAAAAAGGAACTGGGGCTTCACTATAAATTGATCACATGAAACAATGGTTTTATTTGAATGTCATGATTAAGCCACCATTTATTGTAACAACAATGATGAGCTTAGTCTCCTTTCAGGCTCAAGTATCCCTTTCAACTGCATCCAGTTTTGGTCGCCATCGTACAAAAAAGATATTGAGACTCTAGGAAAAAGTGCAGAGAAGAGCAACAAAGATGATTAGGGGACTGGAGGCTAAAACTTATGAAGAATGGTTGCAGGAACTGGGAATGTCTAGTCTAGTGAAGAGAAGGATTGGTGTGTGTGTGTGTGAGACATGATAGCAGTCTTCTAATATTTAAGGGGCTGTCACAAAGAAGGGTGGGGTCAGCATATTCTCCAAAGCACCTGAAGGCAGAACAGGAAGTAACATATGGAAACCTATTAAATTAAGAAGTAAGGAAAAAATTCCTAACAGTAAGAATGAGTAATCAGTGGAATGGCTTGCCTTCAGAAGTTATGGGTGTTTCATCACTGGAGGTTTTTTAAAGAAGTGATTGGACAGCCATTTGTCTGGCTGTCTACAGGGAGTAGGGACTACAGGGCAGTGATGGGTTCCACTTACCTTAGCTACTGGTTTGCAACGGGAATGCATGTGCGTGCTCGCATGTGGCCCTTCTGCGCATGCGCAGAACATCCGTGATGATGTATGGGTGGGTGAGCAGAGCCTCCCGCCGCCGCTACTACCGGTTTGCAGGATCCAGAGCAAACCGGTAGAAACCTACCACTGCTACAGGGGGTTGGACTAGAAGACCTCCAAGATCCTGTCCAATTCTTCTGTTATTCTGTTAATCTTGTCTCCTCTGCTGATTGGAAGGCTTGGGTTCCACTTTTTATGAGTGGCAACAGAGACAATCTATCGTTAACTACGGTTGGCTCAAAGCTGTCAAATTTAAACTACTATTTATAAAACTGGTTTGTTTTCACTGTCATTCCTACAAAGTTTAAACTTTCAGATTGTGTTCCTCTGTAGACTTTATCTGTGAAGTAGACATATCCTTAAAAAATATGGGTTGTTGGTAGGCTAACAGGCTCTATCTTAATATTCACCAATAGAAAGCAATCTTCTGGGGCAATATTGTGACCTGTTTCAATAATGGACATGGATGGGTCAATAGGAAGAAGCCAACTGCATCACCTGTTATGCAGTGCCAGGATGCATATAAAAATTGGACTTCTAGAGATTCGGTTGTGCAGACCAACCTATTTTCTTGAAACAAAACCATTAACCCAGCGGTGTACCCCCCCCCCCAGTTCTATCCGGCTTGCTGAACCGATAGTGCTGGTGGCGGGAGGCTCCACCCACCCGCCGGGACATCATTAGGTCCCATTTTTTAACCATCCTGCTCCTCGCAGGAGCACACCCAAACCGGTAGTGAAGGTAAGTAGATTTCATCCCTGCATTAACCATTACTATTTCTGTGTGGGACTCATCATGTGTATGGGTTAAAATGCTCCCCCCTCCTCCTGGTTGGGATTGATGAACAGCATAAGAACAAATTAGCTAATTCATCACTGCATTTTTCTTATGTTCCGTTGCCATAACGATAATGGTCCTTTTGGATCAACAATAATATAAAAAAAGGTCAGGTGAAGAGGCTTTTCATTTCTCCCCATTTCCTCCCATCTTCTATAAAGCCTAGTGTTTTGAAGCGTGTATGAGAG
>JANHFK010006776.1:27823-39477 GCA_036250565.1 Sibynophis collaris
CTTGCAATTTGATTTTAAAAAATCAGTCCCATGTATCAAGTTCTTAAACCATGGTTTGAAGATGGCGTGTTCAAACCTGAGCAGAGCCCAGCTTGTTTCAGTTTGCTAGGTTCAGATAATCTAAGAAGCTGTCTATCCGTATATCATAAAAGATGGAAGTGAAAGCTTTGACGGAATTTGCATTCTTCAGAAAGGAACAGAAAGAAAAGGACACCCTATTTGACAAGGCATCTAGTATGTCTTGTGATTTAACATTCCATTGGAACAGCCATTGTGTGGCAGCAAGCAAGGTAGCTTCTCAGAAAACTCTATTTACTGGGGAATTTGTTAGCTTGCTGGTGACGGGATGTGTCAAATCACAAAGAAGACCTCCTAGATCAACCAACTTTATCCAAATTTTGGAAATTTCCGAAGAATAATTTATATTTCACTCTGTATATACACAGCCTTTACAAGTGTTATCCAATAAGGGATGACAGTAGTGGTTGTGAAATACACATTAATGACTTTTGCCACATGGTGTCTAGCACAGCGACCAATAACATGAAGGTGAAACAAAAAAATACAGTGAAATTGAGGCTTCTGGAATCCCAAGCAGCATATTCCATTGGAAAATGCCCATGTGCTTGAAATATTTTCTTTTAAAGCAGAGCAGTCTGATTCTGTCTATTTCTACTTTCGGATATAAATATATTTCTCTTCAAAATAAATAAATAAATAGGGAGCTTATGCTAATAAAGTGTAGGGTAAAAGTCATAGTAATAAAATAGATTCAATTCAAAGAAAGATGCATGCTTTTAAAAAGTCACTTCAAAACAAGTGGTGCCTGTTTTACCAATTGTCTTGCCCCTGTCCGAGTCTGAATCCAAAGAGGAAAAGGAAACAGATTACAGAGAGTGAGAGATTGGCTGTGGAAGAAATTGGAGAAGTGCAAAGTCAGGCTGGGCAGAGCAGGAGAGAGGTAGAATAAGGGCGAGGGGGTTCAGATGAAGACCAAGGCCCCATCCCCCTCCTCATCCTAGGCAGCGCAGGGAGGAACGGAGAAGAGAGCAACGTGGGTTGTGTGGCTTACAAGGGAGGAGAAGGACCTATCCTCTTTACAAGGCACAGCTGCTGATAGAGTTTAAAAGGAGAGGAAAATGGGAGGAGCGGTTGTCGGGAACAAACACTGAGTTCATCTAAATGAACTTTATCTAAATTCATGACATCCTCCCATCTGGTTAATTTACTGCCCTGTTGTTTCACTTCTGGAATTCTCTCTTTTGCTTGCCCTGCTGAATTAATTACCTTGTCTTGCCTTGTTGGAAGTTTTTTCTATTTACAACATTTGGGAGTGAAATATTGCCAGCCAAAGACTTATATAGGTTGGTGGAAAAGCTCTCTCCAGGCCGGAGAGTTGAAAGGAACATTGGGGACACAGTTGGTGATAATAAAGGGACTCATATCAGTTCTCTGGCTGTATCACCTTTGTGTCACGCCCCGGGTCATCACACCAATCTTGTACCAAGATAACTAACTCTGACTTATAAAAGCATTGTGGTATAATATGCAGTACAGACAGAGACTTCTGTTCAGTTGTAGTTGGATAGGAAACAAAAAAGAAAATTATATCTGGAGGCAGAAAATGAAGCTACGTTTTCTGATTAACTTGATAAGCAAATGCAAGCTCCAGCCAACCATTTCTCTGAAAAGGAGAGCAAAGGATCTGAATACAGACTCCACATCAGAGGTGGTATTCAGCAGGTTCTGACCTGTTCTGGAGAACCGGTAGTGGAAATTTTGAGTGGTTTGGAGAACCGGTAAATACCACCTCTGACTGGTCACACCCCCATCTATTCTCTGCCTCCTGAGTCCCATGGAGATTTTACAGTATCCTTCCCCTGCCATGTCCACCAAGCCACACCCACAGAACTGGATGTGATCCATAGAACTATAGTTGTGTTCACCAGGGCTGTTTCTGGAACAATTTAGCTAAAGGGAGGTGGCTTCTTTTAGAGTGAGACCCAAAGGGTTGACTATTAAGGAGCAAAAGAGATTGAAATTTTCAGGCACTCTGACAATTATCTGTTCATGACACTACACCTACTTGTTTTGCTCTTTGCTGTACTTTTCTGTCTTGTAGGTAATAAACTAAACGCACACAAAGTACATTGTGTTCTTCTCTTTTCTTATTGCTTCTGCATCTCCCTAAGATTTGGAGATGGCTTTACTTTTTAAAACAACAGTTGACATTAAAGCAAACAAAAGGATAATAAGCTTATGTAATAAACTGCTAGATAAAAGAACATGTAAGCAACACTAGGCAAATAGGAACTGTATCTTAATTTGCAAACTTCATGAAAAATATCTATTCTGTACTGTGAAAGGGGGGGAAAGGTGCCATGACTAATAGGGAGAGGTTGTTCATTATTTGTACATTGAAGAGTACTCATCCCTGGACATTCTCATCATCTGCGTAATGATACAATCATGGAAATTTTAAAAGTGGTTCATTCCAGGTGAAAGCCATTGCATTGAATTCTAATTTGGCCATGCCCTCTGCTAGTTTACTCATGACATTTTTTTAAAATTTTTGTGAAAAAGCTTCTGTTCTGCTATGTTGTTGTTAGTTGCGAAGTTGTGTCTGACCCATTGCGACCCCATGGACAACGTTCCTCCAGGCCTTCCTGTCCGCTACCATCCTCTGGAATCCATTTAAGCTCACGCCTACTGCTTCAGTGACTCCATCCAGCCATCTCATTCTCTGTCGTCCCCTTCTTCTTTTGCCCTCAATCTTTCCCAGCATTAGGCTCTTCTCCAGTGAGTCCTGCTATAGTGAGAGGAAAAAAGAAATCTCCATTGCATTCACTGCCAAGATGCTGTTGCTTCCTGACTATTAAAGGGAAAAGAAGTGTGCAGACAAAGGGCCAGAAAATAGATCATATATCTTTTATTCAGTGCTTTGTTTAAGAACCCAATATCAAAACTACCACAGGCTAGTAAGATAGCGAAATGGAAATTTTGCAAGCCAAACCTTTTCATCTAAAGAGCTAAAGGAATAAATTAGTGGTGAGATTCACACTTTTTTTTACTACTGGTTCTGTGGGCATGGCTTGGTTGGCGTGGCATGGCTATGTGGGCGTGGCTTGGGGGGCATGGCAGGGGAAGGATACTGTAAAAGCTCCATTTCCACTCTACTCCAGGGGAAGGTTACTGCAAAATCCCTATTTCCTCCTGATCAGCTGGGTCTAGGGAGGCAGAGAATAGATGGTATTTACCGGTTTTCCAAATTACTCAAAATTTCCGCTACTGGTTCTCCAGAACTGAACAGAACCTGCTGAATACCACTTCTGAATAAGGTGCAGGCACACTAGAGCTGAAATTGAACAAAGGCTCATATTCCAAGTTGGGAGAAACCAATCATTTTGTGTGACATTGCTTACAGAAAATACAGGGGGTGGGGAAAGACATATTAGTCTCTGACTTGTTATTCTAGAATTGGCTTTCCCCATCCTGAATTGCATTCCCTTCAACACAGGTAGACTAGAGGAGGTGTCATGAGAATTTGAGGCGAGATTAGCAAGCAAGTCTCCCTTTCCCGTCACCTCCTTTCCTCCCAGACAGATCTGATTACACAGAGAAAGAAATCATTTTCTTTCCAGGTAACGTTGAATCACCAAGTCAACTTTAAGCACTTTGTAACTAAGGAGCTACTTATCAAAGCCTTTCTAGAATGACTTCAGCCACGAGTTCCTATCCAGCACTCTCTAGAACAGAGGTGGGGAAACGATGCCCCCTTTATGATTTGTGGACTTTAACTCCCAGAATTCCTGAGACAATTCAATTCTGGGAATTGAAGTCCACAAGTCATAAAAAGACCATCATTTCCCATCCCTGCTCTAGAAAGAATTTTCTTACAGCTGAAATATCTGCTCTCTTTTCCCCCTTAGACCAGTGGTTCCCAACATGGGGCTCATGCCCCACAGGGGGGCAATTTGATTTTTAATGGGAGCAATTTGGAACCTTGTTTAAACCAAGTTAATGGCATTTTAGGCTTTCTCTGTGTGAGTAGGAGTTCACTTTTTGATTAGTAAGAATTATGTGTCACGGGAGGGGGGGGAGCAGAATTTTAGAGATGCTTAGGTGGGGCATGGCCAAAAAAAGGTTGGCAACGACTGCTTTAGACGAAGGCCTTTTGCCTTGAAATGCCCAAATGTTTGGACTAAGAAGTGAGCTCCAATCTAGGCAGCTGATATGTGGGTGCAGTGTGCATTTCACTGGTATCATGTGGAAATGTTTGACTGCTTTGGATTTAAAACATATAATTATTTATATTAATTCACTAATGCCAATTAATGATAGCATTTTCCTCCCAAAGTTAAGATAAACTGATTTGGATAAATTGGATTATGACGCATTTGGGGGCGGGGGGGGGGAGGTTAAATGTCCCAGGCAATGATATAACCTGAGTGTTAGATCCAGGGCCCATCAGATAGGTGCTTTCCAGGCATGTTAAGGTAATGAATGCTCTGAAATGTACTTTTGATTCAACAGCAGTCTGTCAGCTATTCAGGTTAGACCAGATCAGGAAAAAGCCTTAATGGGAAGACTAGAAATATACTTTAGTGAGATAGACAATAATTACAGAATCTTGCAAATGTGTTTGTGCTTTATCTTCCTTTTCCATAGTGATGTATTTTAAGACAGGAGAGCACAAGGATCGTCCGGCTGACGTTGTGGAAGAATTAGCTGACTCTATGTCATTGCCCAGGGGACACCAGAATATAGGATTCCTGCACTCTTCAGGAAGGCTTTTTCCTTGGCCATATATCCATAAGTCCTTGTCCAATAGCGCTAGTCTCCTCCATAAATGAAGAAAGCTCTCCGCTTCGCAATGTAACTGCGATGCTCCAAAGTAGATAGTGCAACATATTGTGGAATAATGCCCTCTGAGCAGTGGTGGGATTCAGCCGGTTCAGGCCAGTTCAGATGAACTGGTTGTTATATTGCTGGCTGGTTCCACCCTGCCCCTTCCAGGAGTCTACATGTGCCCCTTTTTGGGTCCCAGGTAAGTGCAGGTAAGTCTACTAGGCCCAAAATGGGCTGCAGGGGGGTTCAGCCCCCCCAGGCTTATTTTTGCTCCCAGGAGGCTGCAGGGAGGCCTACTAGGCCCAAATCGGTGCACAGGGGGCTGTGGTGCAGCCTCCCCGCAGCCTTTTTTTTGCTCCCAGGAGACTGCAGGGAGGCCTACTAGGCCCAAAATGGGGTGCGGAGTGACCCCCCGCAGTCTATTTTTGCTCCCAGAAGGATGCAGGAGGAGAGTGCTGCCTGTCATATCCCCTGGCCACACCCACCATGATCACACCCACCCAGCTGGTCATTAGGGCAGAGAACCAGCTGTTAAATTATTTGAATCCCATCACTGCCTTTGAGCGCATATCAAGGAAACTCCTTCATGTATTACCATTTACCTTCAAATTTGTAAGTAGAATAAATAGTTTCATATTTGCTCATTGAGAATGTAATTGTGATACACTTTTTAATATTTTTGCCATATGCTAAATAACCTTCCCTTCCTTTTATAATCCAGTGAGTCAGAGAAAGTTTCTATTTTTCAGAATTCTGTAATTTGGCTCGCTAGGCAAAATAAACACACACCACAACATATACCTGTACATTAGATGATGCTGGATATGATGTTGTGCATGATCTAGGAAAGTGTCATGCAAACATGTACATCATGACGTGTACACAAAAATATATATTAAAATCCCTGGCAAAAGAACTTTCTGCCAGAGTCAAATAACTAAACAGAATTTGCAATAAATAAGTGAAATGAGTTACAGGTAGTCCTCCACTTACAACAGTTCATTTAGTGACAGTTCAAAGTTACAACAGCACTGAAAAAAGTGACTTATGACTGTTTTTCACAGTTACAACCTTTGTAGCATCCCCATAATCATGTGTTCAAAATTCAGGTGCTTGGCAACTGGTGCATATTTATGACCATTGCTGTGTCCCAAAATGTTGTGATCCCTTTTTGTGACCTTCTGACAAGCAAAGTCAATGGGGAAAAGATATTCACTTAACAACTGGATTACTAATTTATTAACTGCAGTGATTCACTTAACAACTGAGGCAAGAAAGATCGTAAAATGGGGCAAAAGTAACTTAACAAATGTCTCACTTAACAACAACAAAATTGGATTCAGTTGTGATCGTAAGTACAGGACTACCTGTCCTGAAAAGAAAATGGACAGAATTATTCATTCCTAGATAGCAATATTAGGAGAGATCTCTGCTTGACAGGAATCATTTTCAGTTGAATAAGAATGGATTGACAAACAACTGATGGGTGATGAAGAAGCAATTGGCTATCTCAGTTTGTGTATTCCTAACCTGTATTGTGTATTCCTAACAACAGAACAAGGTTTTGGGATGCAAATGGAAAGTGTTGCAGGACCAAGGCTTACAGCAATAATTAGCTTGGATTTTATTTGCTTTTTAAAGATAACATCAATCACAGATGGAATCAGTTGAGCAACCTAATCAAGAAGAGATGGCAACTGGATAGAGATCTGAAAAACATATATAGCCTTATGGATTAGCTTTAAAACCAGGTGAGTGAACATCTAAGAGCTATTTTTTTCTCTCTCTTTTCATGAGAACATCTAAAACTGTATGGGGAGAAAAAGAGAAATGAAACAGCTACAATTAAATTTAGTTAATATTTGGTCCAGTTAAATTTAATTTTAATTAAATTTAGGTTTCACAAATAATTCACACATTGTTACATAAAACAGAAGAAATGATTGGAGTTTTTAAAAACCACACATCCCATATGTGGAATATGATTGGAAAAGGAACTTCATACTCAGCAAAAAAAAATAAAACGATACAGATCAGTTGTGCAACTTCTTACACTGCACAATAACATATTACATTAACAGCATCTTGAGGAAGTAATGATTTTCTTGGACTTTAATATATAAAGTCATTTACTGGTACTAATGCTTCTTTCTTTAATGGTAGAATGATACCTGCAATTCTGAAAACTAAGTTTGGCAATCGAAGAGATATCTACTTACTTCTTGCCATAAAGTTGTTATGCTCCAGCTAGACTGTAATACCAACATATTTCTTAAAACCTTTGTGCTATGAAAATAAACAATCATGCTGAACCACATCAAACTGGATGAAAATAAAAATTAATGCCACAGTGATTACATTAATGTACACATTGTATAGAAAGAAGTATTAGTAAGAGAAGGGAGCAGGAGGAATTGGCTACTGACTCAAAATTAAATCATGCAACCCTTAATTTTAGTTGTGGTGTAATCAACACAAAATAGACTGTTTCAGCGATTTCTGGAATGCTGGACTAGTTTCAAAAGGCTACAGCAAGTGTACACAGGGCAGCCTGGAACGTTTTTCAAAATTTAAGGTGTGGTAGATTATAATGTCGACACACTACCTCAAAACGCGGTTCAGTCTTCTGGAATCTACTGCAACAGTCATCTTACCCAATGCCATATCCTTTTGAAAAGGCCATAATTGTTTCACCTGCTTAATTTGGAAATAAGTGAAGGTGGCTGAGGAGAATTTGATCCTGAAGAAATTACTGAAGACAAAATAAAAAAGAAGATAGAAAATAATACTGTTTTTCTGACTAAGCACAGTTAGTGACTTACTACTGTGTTTTCCTGAAAATAAGACCCTGTCTTATTTATTTTTTTTTAACCCTGAAATAAGCGCTTGGCCTTATTGCCATGCGCTCAAAAGCCTGATTGGGCTTATTATCAGGGGAGATCTTATTTCAGGGGAAATAGAGTATCATAAACATTTGAGATTATTTTCTGTTACTCCAGCTCTGTGGTAGCTGAGGAGACAGAACAGATTGAACAATAGTCTTTGTGTTTTTTATATTAGTAATTGGAGGAAGGTCCTGATCAGCATTAGCAATCACTGTATTTCCTCAAATATGTTCAATTTGGCATGAGGATTGCAGGGTGATTTCATATGACTTTGGAGGAAGACAGAAACAAAAACAGTGATGTGCCCATAAAGAGGTTTCTGTCAAGCGCAGAGAATCAAGAGTCCAGGCAGTTCAAATGAATATATAGGTTTATTGTGAACGTGAAGGGACTTAAGACTGATGATGCATTTGACCCCTCTCTTGGGCTCAGCTTGGTCATCTCCTATAGCAGTGATGGCTAACCTTTTTGCCGTCATGTGCCAAAAGCGGGGGGAGCAGGGGGCGTGCGCGCATGCCCACAGCCATAATTTAATGCCCACCACGCCTACACACTCCCACATGAGCGCGCGACCTCCCCCCACTACCCCCACTTTTGGCACACAATGGCCTGGTGGGCCCGGTAGGCCTGTTTTTTGCCCTCCCCAGGCTCCAGAGGCTTTCTAGGAACCTGGGGAGGACAAAAACAACCTCCACCAGAGGCCCTCCAGAGGCTGGAAACATCCTGTTTCCTGACTTCTGGTGAGCCCGGAAGGCCCAAAAATCAGCTGGCGGGCGCGCACATGCACATTAGTTCTCACTCATTATTAAAAAATACTTCATGATTGCAGATTTGAGAAGACTGTCGCCTTGAGGATTAGAGATGACTGTCACCATAATTGCAAACCTTGCTTCAGTCTCACTTAGCAATATTTTGTTTTGTTCAATCTATGCCTTTAAGTCTTGAAGAAATATATACTAGGAGGAACAAAGGGGGGTGGGTATTGTGCAATTGATATCTCTCTTTCCAGTCCTAATATATCAATAGCAGAGGGGGTATTCAGCAGGTTCTGACCAGTTCTGGAGAACCAGTAGCGGAAATTTTGAATAGTTCGGAGAACCGGTAAATACCGCCTCTGGCTGGCTCCACCCCCATTTGTTCTCTGCCTCCCAAGTCCCAGCTGATTGGGAGGAAAAGAGGATTTTGCAGTAACCTTCCTCTGGAGTAGGAAGTAGGAATGGAGATTTTACAGTATCCTTCCCCTGGAGTGGGGAGGAAATTGGGATTTTATAGTATCCTTCCCCTGGAGTGGGGAAGAAATGGGGATTTTACAGTATCCTTCCCCTGCCACACTCACCAAGCCATGCCACGCCCACAGAATTGGTAGTACAAAATTTTGAATCCCACCACTGATCGATAGGTATGGTATAATGCATAACTCACAGATATGAGCTGCTGATCAGCCCTGTGTATTTGTGACCTTTCCACTCTGTTTGCGCAATTTGAAAAGTTCCAAGCCATTGTAGGCAAGCATGGTGAGGATTTGCATGAAAGCAATGCAAGGCAATTACCAAAGGCTTCAAGCTGGTGATTCAAAGGATATAAATAAAAATTGGGAAAACTATGAACCAGGTTTTAAAAAAATTATCTCAATATTATCTCCTAATATGCAACAGATCAATACTTTGATTCAAAGTGTCTACCGCTTAAGGTTCATTGAGTGGAAACCATCTACAACTGACAACCATTTTCACAGCTTTATTGAAAATTTGACCATACTGCCCTGGTTTTCGTTGCTCATTGTTAGGAATATGATGCAACACTAAAGAAACTTTTAAAACCTTATTCAGCAGGTATGTTTTCTACCATAGGAGAAAGAATGTTAATTACATTAAATTATTTTTTAAATAATCTTAAAGGATAAACCTAATGCAAATATTAGGATTTGGGAATGGAAGACAAGGATCCTTGTCCGTTTCCTCACCAATGAGTTACATCATCTTTCAGAGACCATCCAGCCTTTACTAAGGCGACACAAAGCCTTTCTGCATTACTGTATCTTGGCAGAAGGATGCTTGGATGATTCTAGAAGAAGCTATAAGCTCCCCGACAGGAAATATTATTTATTTATATCACACTAATTTGTGGATTCTCTATTTATCAGAAAAATTTAGCAAGAGAGGGAGAGACTTGTGCCTGATTTTATGGCTACCTTTGCAATGGTTGCTAAATGAATCTCATGGTTGTTAAGTGAATCCAATTCCAATCCAACCCCCCCCCCCCTTTGACTTTTCTTGTTGTAAGCCATCTGAGAAGGTCGCAGGTGGTAATCCCATGACCCTGGCATGCTGCAACTGTCATAAATACTTACTGATTGCCAAGCGTTTGAATTTTGATTACCTCAGCTTTTCCTCATTCTCTGACTATTCCAGACTATAAAGAAAGAAAGAAACGCCGTTTTGAATGAATGAATTTTTGAATGCCGCTGTAACTTCACAGTGGTCTCTAAATGAAAGGTTATAAGTCAAAGACTACCTGTAATACACTTTTTTTAAAAAGAAATACAAATTACACTTTGAAACAGTAAAATTTAAACTTTTCAACAATGGTTCCCATGTTTTTTTCCCTCCTAGAGTTATAGAGAAACAGAGGATGGAAAAAAATATATTTTTCTCAGAGTAATAAAGAGAGTCAATAGAGAGTATCTGCATACCTCTTGTGAAAAACAATCCAGCTGAAATATCTCGGTGTCTGATGCAAGTACTATGTAGAACTCTGAATAAGTACCCAGGGTTTCCTCATCCCTTTCCAGTTTTTTTTTAATTTAATGTCGTTTAGAGAATAGACAGTTTCATGTGTCTGCTTGTCTCTTCTGAAAAACAATTAAGTTGGGGAGTCTGGTGTCTGATGAGCAGAGATTTCAAAGTATCCCCCTTTTTTTTTTGCTATTCTTTTTCGTCTTCCGAGTTTCAGTCATCTCTTGCAAAGATTGCAGATGTGCGTTTCACCTCAAGTGCTTTCTTCCACTACTTTTTTTTTTTTCCTAGTGCCACATAACAGCATTGCAACTTTCCATTGAAAATCAAATTGGGAAGAATCACAAGAACCTTCTGGATCTTGAGTATTCAGATCCATTTTTGTAAGGCTTTTTGATCTGAATCAAACCTTATGGAACACAGAACTTCCAGCAGGGATAAAAAGAAGTTTGTTCTATTTAAAGTAAATCATTCTACACAATCGCTAATCCACCTTTTGGCCTCTTGATTGGTGCCATAGCTATGCCACTTCAGCTTATTCTTTATCGTATTTTCCCCCAAATAAGACCCTGTCTTATATCTTTTTTTGCACCGGGTCTTATTTTCGGGTGGGGATGTCATCCACTGACTCCTCTCACTTGTGTGCATTGCTCCCGGCCTATCAGAGGCCTTCAGGAATGTCTTTGTCCAGCAAGGCCAGCTAGAGAGGCCTTCAGGAAAGGCTTTTAGGAAAGGCCTCTTCAGCTGATAACAGAGCTCCAGATTGATCTGTAGCTCTGTTATTGGCTACAGAGGCTTTCGGGAAAGCCTTGCCGACTGCAGCAAAAGAAATGGGTCAAGGTATGTGAGCCTTGGCTGCAACTATGCGAAGTAGAGCATCTCCACTCCCCCATCCCCACCCTATCTTAATTTTTACTTGTGCACCCTGTAGTGGGCGGGGTCTTAATTAGGGCTTATTTTGGGAGTAGGGCTTATATTGGGCGCACATGTAAAAATCAAGCTAGGACTTACTTTCTGAGTAGGTTGTATTTTCGGAGAAACACGGTAGTTGAAATATTCGGATTTGTGATTGGCTTTGATCAATACAGAGCAAGCATTGTAATATTGATCGACCATATTGAAATATACAGTGTCTGCATGCATTAATTGCTCAGTACTAAATCCCACACCAAATGCTTTTTCATTT
>JANHFK010006777.1:13318-28539 GCA_036250565.1 Sibynophis collaris
AGTGTGTGTGTGTAAAGATTAATAATACAGGCAGGAAAGATATTAAGGCCTCCTCGGCTGCTAATTACAATCACGCCACGTATGGCATCTGTTTATCACCTGCTTCTGAGTGGCCCTGGAAGCCTCCGCTTCATGGTTGAGGAGACTAACAAATGGCTAAGGAATAGGAATATTTTAACTCTTTTTCTTCTCACTTTCTCTCCATCAGAGCACCGATATTGCCAGGGGCTTTGAAAGAGGATTGGAGCCAGAAAAAATCATCGGAGCCACAGACTCCTGCGGAGATTTAATGTTCCTAATGAAATGGTGAGTGTGCTTATTTATTTTTAATTTTTTAAAAAAAACCATCCCGTGGTCTGATAACTGCATATTTTCTTCTTTGTGAAATAACCTCAGTAAATTAACCACTGTTGGGTGAGGCGCCATGGTTTAATGGCAGTTCCTTGGCTGGGCTTTGTTCTCCCTGGAGTGGATATTAAGCTGCTTTACAGATGCAAGTCCACCCTGAGCTTGCAGTTGTATGGATTTTGCTTAAAGGAAGGCAAATTTACTGCCTCCCTCCTCGTCCCCCCAAAGTAGAGAGAGCACAGGAAATCCTTCTGGAAAGGTTTTGACTTGCCTCTTGTTTTTGTTCCTGAGCTTATCTCTGCGGGAAGCCTCTCTGCAGACAGACAGGCACGGCAGCAGAGAGAGAGAGAGAAACAGAGAGTAGTTGGCTAGGCTGCCTATGCAGCAGCTGCCCCTCCCCCAGCAGAAGCCGAGACAAAGAGCAGAGCCTGGCTTATCAGCCAGCCAGAGGTTATGGCATAGCTGCCTTGAAGAAAATTGCCTTTTGCTGCCCCCCTCCAATGCCCCACCCCTCTTCCTCCTCCCAAGCTCCATCAGGATTCCATCTTAGGAGAGCAGGTCTTCCCCCACAACAAGGCACTGGAGAAAATAAGCCCTTGTCATCCTTTCCTGTCTCTAAAGCTGGCTAGGCTGAGATGGATGGGGCTGTTGCTCCTCAAGATAGTGGGGGCGGGGATCCAGCTGCAGGCCACTATTTAGAAAAGGAGAGGGGGGGAGGGGAGGAAGGAAAGAAGAGCAAGGACTAAAGGGCTTGGTAGTTTTCCACCATCATGTTTTCTTTGTTATGTGACTGAACGCTGGGGGCGGATGGTTGAATGAAAACAGGTCTCTGAATTATCCTGCAATGGTTGCAATCCCTAATTTGAGCATTCCTGTAGCATCACCTGAATTACAGTTGTAATTTAGGAGTGATTGTATACTTTGAGGCCCTGATTTTCAAATCCCAGATAATTGATCAAAGTAAGATCTAAAATGCTATCACTGTTGGCTGACTTGAATTCTGAAGACATGAAATATATTCAGTAAAGCTAATAGAGTGATATTTTAGACATCCTGAATATATATAGTTTATTGCAGTACTTACTGTATATAAGAATGATAGTAAATACTATAGAAAAGTTTGCACATTCTAGTGAGTTAGATTGCTTTTACTGATTTATAAAAGAACTGAATTAAAAGAATGAGACTTGACTCAGGTTTAGATTCAAACCTAGATCTTGTAGGCCAAGATCAAATTATTCCTTAGAGTGCATTTTCACTCAGAACACTAAATTACCTAGTTTGAAAGAGCCTAATCTCCTATACAGTGGAATTAATCAGGACATTCTTAGAACAGATTGCAAAATTCAGCTACACTAATTGTAATTAACTCTGTGCTGTGCTTTAGATTATTTTTTTAATCTTACTTTTGAAATTGATGGGCTCTATGTTCATTAGTAACATATTGCTGGCTCTAACTCCATTATTGAATTGCAGTCTTATTACATTTGCTCTAGAGGAAAGCCCAGTGAAAATCAGATTTTCTAATGATAATTTTATCAGATAGCAATTGTTTGCAAATTTAATAAACAGTAACTTTTATAGCTGTAAGAAAAGCTATATTTTCAGCTCTGTTGGAATATGAAATAATGTACTGACTGCTTTTTTAAAAAAATTAAAATTAAGGCTACAATTGTAAATCTTGCTTAAATATTTATTTGTATCAATTGTCATTGAACATTATCTTAGTTACTGATTATTGTAAAAATGTTTGCATTACAGACTATAAGTACTAATGTTGGGGAACATATTTAAAAGAAAAGTCATCCTCTAATTTCTTTTATCAGAATTGCTGGCGTAGTTATAGGGCAGGGGTGTCAAACTTGCGTCATCACGTGACGTATTGCAATTTTCCCCTTTCCCTAAACCAGACATGGGCAGTGTGTGACACATCTGGCTCACAAGTTTGACACCCGTTATAGGGCAACCTGATAGACAAGAGTTCTGTCTCTGAATGTGTGTTTATCATTTGTGCCCCTTTAGTTAAATGGATGAAGATTAATTCTGATGAAATCTTTAGTAGAGTTCCATTAATTAATTAAAGTTTACTGCCTTAATCAGTGCTACTAGTCCTTGAATGGTAGGTACAGGTAGGGCAGGGGTAGAACTGAACAACAGACAAAGCTAATAAACCAACTGATGCTTTTTTCTATTAGAATTCCTCATCCAGGTGTTACCCAGATGTTCCCTCTAGTACACGGGTATCAAACTCAATCGTGTCATGTACTTAACCTGGTTGCTTAATGTTTTTACAATTTTTCATTTGTCTGTAGGACCTTTTCATCTTATATGACTTTGTATTAAAATTTTAAAATAAAAAATAAGTCTTTAAAATATCTGTAGAGAGTAGGAAAATACACATTTGCATAAATATAGGCCAAGGCCAAATGATATATCAAGAAAATGAAACTTGTGAATCTGAGGAACAGGGTTATTTTTTTGGGGGGGGGGATGCATTGTAAACATTTGGAGTACTTTTTTGCCCTTGGCTATCTTTATGGGGATCTCTTGTGAAACTGGGCAAAATTGAATAAAAGATTCAAAAGATGGGTGTAAATTTTTACAATTTACCTCTTTAAGATAATACATCTGGAAAATGGCCATGCCTCTCAAAAAGAGGCTTGCTGTCTTCAACTCATATAAACATTTGCACTAAAATGTGTCATTAAAACGCAGTTTATTTAATCGGCCAAAATTTAAGTTAACATATTTTTTAAAAACAGATTTGACAGATGGATTTTATTTTGGCATTTTACTTGAAAATACAAAGCTCCTGTAAACAGTTAAAGAGGAGATATCTCCCTATGTTTCTCTTCCCTTTTGCAATTCAGTCATTTTGTAGATGGAAAGAGAATTGTGGAAAAAAATACTGTCCCCTTTATCAATCATAGCAGTTGAGGATGCAGTGAGATTTCTTTTTGAAAGTTAATAGCAGTTACAACACCAGTAAATTTTCTGCAGCTTTAGGCTCATCAGTTTCAAAGGATTGGATCCACTGGACTAGCAATGTCCTCTTAAGTTAGCCACTAACACTTTAGAGTAGCTGGGAAAAAAGAAACCGCTGGCAGTATCCATCCATAAATGAATTGTCCAGAAGGAGCAGTTGCTGATTAAAGCAGCAGCATATTCACATTGAAATATACAATATTATATGATATGCAGTAAATGTAACTAAAATTCATAAAATCAATGGGCATCAAACACTTTGCAATACCTGCCTCACTTCATAATCCCAAGTTAGTTGGCAGTTCACACAGGCGCTTCCTGGTAGTGCTTTTGGTGGTTTCCTAGTGATGCTGTTTTGGTATTGTTTTCCATTATAAAATAAGTACATAAAACCTTGTTTATTTTTATTGTGTCACCTGTTGGATGGAATGTTTTTGCTTAACCAGTTAGTGACCAGTGCTCCTTCTATTGTTTTTTGTTTATCTCTTTAGGAAAGATACAGATGAGGCTGATCTGGTTCTAGCAAAAGAAGCCAATGTGAAGTGCCCTCAAATTGTGATAGCATTTTATGAAGAGAGACTGACCTGGCATGCATACCCAGAAGATGCCGAAAACAAAGAACGGGAAGCAGTGAAAAGCTAAAGTGGCTGGGGTTCTCTGTCCATCCATAATTGTACATATCCACCCTCCCTTTCCCTCTGCCCAAATGCATCCATGCAAATGTGCTTATTACTGTGCTCGACAGGAGAAATGTTGATATTGGTTGGTTTTGTCATAACATAAATGGTGTGAGTCACGTTTGGTTTCCCTCCAGGAGATTGACATGCAGTGTGGAGTTCTATCACTTCATCATTAATAACAATAATGATTCTTGTTTTTAAAGATTCCTCAGAACCTCCAGGCCTTTTCTTCCTGCCTGGCTGTTTAGTTCTGCATCATCATGTTCTGTGCAGAGAATTGTTAAGCATCACTGTTACTGATTTAAAAATGATAGAAGCTCCCTGAATTCAGCACAGATCCAACTGATCTACCCCAGGCTTTTAGATTCTTAGATCACCAAAATAACAAGCAAGCTACATCTTGGCGAAGGGGGGGGAGGGCTTTTTCTAGTTTCTTTCAAAATTGCTAATGTGTTGCTTGAATTGCATTCAAAATGCTAGGTAACCATTTTCACCCAAATTTTCTAACTTCAGGTCAGAAAAGGAACCTTTTGAACAAATAGAAATTAGTTGGCAAGGGTAGCATCCTCTTTTGAACCTGTCTTTTTCATCTTATTCCTTTCATTCCTTCCTATCTCTTCTCTTCCTTATTACTGGTGCTATTTGCATGACATGTTTGGTTAGATTATAAGCGTATCTAATTAATCATGCTATGTGTATTCCAAAAATTGAATTAATTGACCCATAGCCTATCCTGGCAACAAATCCTTCCTCCCCACACCTTTGTGCAGACTATCGGTACTTACTAGACAATTAACTCCCTCTTTTAACAACTGTGATCAAAATGTACTCCTAGAGAAGCCCTATAAAAATGCTCCTCCTGTGGGCATTCCATTTCTATAGTCCTTTTGATTTTTCATTCATTGCACTCCAGGTGTGTATTCCTGAAAAGTGGGGATGTTGTAACTCCAAGAATCTGCAGTGACACCAACCTTAATTGCATGGTGGCAAATCTATTTTAAATTTACTTTCCCAGGGGGTGGAGCAGGGGTGAAATGTACTTACCTTTCCTACCAGTTTGCTGATGCACACACGCCATCATCTGTACATGTGCAAAGCCTTTGCGCCTGCACAGATGGTCAAAACCAGACGTGATGATGGAGTTCTCTGAACTAGCGCTACCGTCTCCAACAAGCTGGATAGCCGGCAGCATTTCACCCCTGCGGTGGAGGATACAGCATGATGAAAGAAAATGATGTCTCCTGTGAGGACTAAATACAGTGTCACTGAATGACCATCTCTGCCATTTGGGATATGTGCCCTGAGTGTGTCAATGTGAATTAATTGGCTTAAAAAGAACTGGATCATTCATGTCGCACAAATAGGGCCTTTGTGTTATGTAGGTAAGTAGATCAGCCAAACAGTGTCATACTTGGAATCTTTAATTCCTTTTTCCTTTAAAAAAAAAAAAAAAGAACCGTGGTTCCAAAATTCTAATTTGATTTGTTTCTGGGCTTTCAGTTGTTTCTTTAGAGACTTCTCCACCATATTGTCTCTGCTCTTTCACCCTAGTATGTCACTTTGTTAATTTCAGAATAAGTATTTACTTCAGGTATATTTTCAGAGAAAATTACCAGCTGAGCATGACTAGAACAGCTTAGAAAAATACAAAAGTCCCAGAATGGGCATTTTTATTCTGAACAAATGACAGTTAAAATACATAGTGAAATAGATTTTACAGATAAAATACATTAACAATTTAGACAAAAATACCATGTTACAGAATAAAGACATTTTGGACTGCAAATCCAATTATCCTTAATCACTGGCTATGCTGGATGGAAATTGCAGTTCAAGAACAGCTGGAGGGTCGCACATTGCCTGTTCCTGGTTTGGAATGTTGGCCATTAACAAATGGCTATTTTAGCAGTGGCTTTCCATCTTGTTCTTCAGCTTCAGGACAGCATAACAGAAAGCATAGGCCCTTGGCAGAGCCCTTTCTCGTGACAAAGCGCATGCATATTTCATTTCATGTGTAATGCCTGCATTCTGTAGCATGGTTGGGATTTCATTTTCATGTTCCATCACTGCAGACTCACTTGGCTGCATCAGCTTTGAAAAGTACCAGTTTCCTACTACAGTATCTGAATTTCTGGACACCTCACGATAGACGGATCCTCCGTACTAGTAAGATTTGATAGGAGCTTGGCTCATTTAAAATAGACACTGGTCCGTAACATTAATTCAGAATCTGAATTCATGCTCTTTGGTCTCTGCTGCCTTAGCAGTACTTTTTTTTTTTAATAGTGAGGAGAGATGCTCCTATCCATGCTTGATCAGAATATCCCACCACTACTTACTTCATTTCTGCATTGTTGATTTTTTTTCCTTTTGTTTAGCAAGCAAATGAAGTAGGTTGCCATCCTTCCATTTATGTATTCTGTATCCTGGTAATCTGTCAGGAATTGCAACTGGGCATGGTGTGATGTATCATGACATGAATTACATCTGTGACACAGCTAATGATTCATATGATTGATTAAGCCCTATATCTTGCTAAATGCCCAGCATCAGAAAATTGGTGGCATTTTTGTTTTGTTGGATTTCCTTTGATTCAATTGATAAGTGTACTTCTGTCAACCACATCAAGATAAAACATTTATGAAACATGTATTCTAATTTGTTTGGATCATGGTATCATTCCATGTATGTAGTTTAAGAATCTATTTTGCAACTAGTCCATCTTTCAGTGATTTTGAGGCAGGTTTGCCTTTAAAATATGCAGCCTCCATGGCTTTGCTCAGCATATTCTGTTGGAACTGAATAAATTTTTTACTGTTTGCTTCCTGAATGGGGATGGGTGACACTTTTTAAGAATTTACTTTGAAAGGGATTTTGTTGAAAGAAATGCCCTGCTGCTAAATTAATAGAAATATGTTTCTTTCCTAGAATCCTTATTTGGTGTAGTCATTTTCAACAATGTTAAACAAGAGGTATGTGAAAGTTCAGATTGGACATTAGCTTTACATTTCTGATTCCATTTGAAAGCTATCACATATAGACAAGAAAAGCTGCCTGCATTTGGCTAATGGGCAGCTTTTGCTCTTGAATCCCACTGAACTTAATTTTTGACTATTAGCTCTTCAGTGTGGGGGTGTTTTCATTCATTCCTCAACCACATGAGCTGGAAGAGGGCAGCAGTTGCAAAACAGAATTTGGGAAGCTATATGGATTTAACTGTTTGCATGTGATTTGTACCACTTACACACTGAATAAATGATTACTTGAGGGGGTTTTTTTTTAGTTAAGAGTCTCAGGTTCTGATTTTTGCATGTGACTCAAATGAGAAGAATATTCCTTTCATCCAGTATGCTTCACAGGATACTAGTTATCCTGCCCCACTCCCTTGGAATTATTTAATTTCTGTATGACAGCTGGACAGGTCAAATTATTATGTATTGTTTGGCTACCACCAAGGATAAAAATTTACTAATAGCCATCTGTCTGAAATGAAGCAACACATAAACACCCCTGGGTCTTCCACATCTTCCTGAAAGGAAAACTATTCTGATTTCTAACTCCTTCAAGAACAGAACAGAGAAAAATAAAATATCCAAGTTTCTGCAGCTTACTACCTCTCTACCTAAAAATTGCTAATTCCAGCAGAAAGCAATTCTGGAGGTACATGTGCTTCTATGACACATACATTGACTAGAACCCACCTCCTAACAAGGCCAAGGCCATGACAAAAAATAAATTGAATAAATAATGACCAAAAATAATTGCCTATAAAACAAGATACCCATTTGTAAATTTAAATGTTTTCTGTGTAATACAAGTCCATCATTCTACAAATAAAAGGATACATGCATTCACAAGAGGCCATTTTCTTCCAACAAACCCAAAAAAACACAATGGCAATGGAGTAAAGGAGAATTCCACTGGAAAGAAGAACAATGGAGAGGGAAGAATGAGGAAATAGACGAGTATCTGGAAGGAGTCAAGAGGGACAAACCACCACCTCTGTGTTAGAGTGAGGACTAGAAAAATACATATGAAGTTAAAGAAAAAAGGGCATTTTAGAGCCCCCCCCCTCCCCCAAGAAATATGTTGGCAATAATTGAAGCTCCCTTCTACATGCCTCTTCTGTGAGAATTAAAAAATACTTGGCTACGTACAGTATTTACCCTTGATGGTCCTGTTAGGCCTATTAGCTTGTGGGAAGCTTGAGTCCTTTAGTTTATTTGGGGGGGGGGGGGTGTCCTCAACTATCTGGTAGGAGATGGCTTAGTAGGCCAGGGGAAACAATGTCGAACATCTGGAGAGTCAATGCTGAGAGCAAGAGTGGCAGGTAGTCCTTGACTTATGACATTACAAGACTGCCCCACAGTATTTACAGCCTGGTTTCAAACAACAGCCTTTGCTGTCATGTGACCACATTTCAGACACTTGGCAACTGGCCTGTATTTATGCCTACAGTTATATGATTGCATTTACTTAAGATTTTTGGCCCATAGCAATCAATTGGTTCGTTAAAGACCATTGCATTAAAAAAATTGTAAAATTGGGTCAGTCACGTGGGTGGCTTGCTTTATAGCCATCATGACTTAACAACTAATGAGCAGACTCCATTAAGTTGAAGACTCTGTATTTGCCTCAGAGCCTTGCCTCCCCTTTAAAGGCTATATAACTTTAATAATGGTTTATTTTCTTCCCCTCAAGCACTGGCCAATGCTCCCTCATGATTTACAGCATCATGTAACAAATTTCAGCCATCACCGAGGTGCTATAATTTATCCTCATTATTACATTGGCATGATGATGCTTTAAATCACTCCTGGAGATTTCACCCATGCCTCAGTATTATTGTCTGTATTTTGTGAAAGTGGGCAAAGTGGTATAGAAGGAATATTGAACCTGGAGCAGTTATTATTTTGCCCCTATTTTTATTCTCAAATCTATTGGAGAAGAAGCTTAAGACAGCCTTTTTTTCCTACTCTTGTATGTACGAGCCTAAAAGCTACCTTCTTCACCAGCAGCTACTAATAGAAATTCTTACATAGAGTTAATAAGGAAGACCTCTGTGATTACAAGCATTTATGTGTCAGGCTAAAAAGAAAAAGGCATTTTAGGAAGTTGGTAGCAGCAATGCCATTAGTAACAAAAAAATGGCATTTCCCTTTCCAAGTATTTGTTAGGATTTTGAGATGGACTTGTGCATGTGTGTTTTAAATGCCTACTCGTGTACAACCTGTTGAATGCATGCATGTAACTGATTTGTTGGCATGTGGGGAGAATCCTTAGAATAAAGTATACAATCTTGGCCTTTCTCCACTCCCACAACTACACAATTTTAAATTTTATTTTGGATGCACCATTAATATAAAGTAGCACACACAGGACCTTTTCATGGTTTGGCGAATTTGATGAATATCTGAAGGTTCTTAAGAGTTCTTTGTCAAACTTAAATGAAGCAAAAACAGGGCAACTTGACTCTTGAAGAATTGCTTTAGCTACTGTAGTTGAAATGCTAAAACACTAGTTTTTTCTACTGGCAGAAATGTTAAGTACAGCAACAGCTTTTAGTTAGTTCTACAATGTGACCTCTGTAATATGATGCAACTCTTTTCAAAAGCACTTTTTTAAAAGCAAGAGTTCTTTTTAAACCATCGATAAAGAATGGCCAGCTTTTTTTTTTTTAAAGGAAAAAGTTTCACCCTTTACCTGAAGATCATGTTAAGTTTGTCTTTCTTAGTGTAGTAGAACTAGCCAGCTGGTTCTAAATTTCCAGGATTTTAAAGCCATTCATGCTGCATTTAGGTGGCTTCTAAACTGATCCCACCTCCTCACTTTTTGACTCCTGGTCTAAATGTTTCAACGGCATACACACACAAAAATGCTTTTTGGTGTCAGCTTTTTCACGTCTTCTTGTATTTGGAAGTTTTGGGGATTGGGCATATGTGTATGATACATTGGGAGGTTTGAAACTTGGCTTTCTGTGTATCTGTTTAAATTGCACATTTTAAACTGATGAAAAACTCTCTGAATTTATCAGAATTTAAATTTATGGTAAGACTTCAATTATGTAGGTGCAGTTTTCTGATGCAACACTTTCTTAAGAGGCTATCAAACATGAATTGTTATCCTCAGTCACCTAAGTGTGGATTAAAATACAAAGACAATTAATTTTGTGTTAATTAAACTCATTAATTTTTGATTAACTATTTAATTTTTACCCAGGTGGCATTTAAATCTTCTCGGCTGTATGGGCTGTAATGATTTTTGTCTCCTCCCACCAGCAGGAAGAGGAAGAGGAGAGAAATCACCCAGGCAGCACAATTTGAATTATCTCAGAACCTCTATACCATTACTGCCTTTTCTTTGTTTCACGTGACCTACTACCTATCATTTTTGCCAGAACTATAGTTTTATGCAATTCAATTTGGTACTTAGCCCTATGACAAAATTGGTTCAGTTTTGGTTCATGGTCCTTTTTTTTTCTGTTTATCTATCTCTTTCTGTCTCTTTCTCTTTCTTTCTTTGCTTTCTTTCCACTGGGAACTACTACTCTGCAAGTTTTCTAGTGGACAAAAGACATCTGAGATAATACCTCACTCACTGCTTCAAAAGCAAACATTCAGATTTCTTTCCTTCTGAAAAATGGAAGAGAATTGGCCTAAGGAACTGCTCTGCTTTTGATTGAGCTTTTTTTTATTGCTTGAATCCAACTGTGTCTCTGACAGATAAGACTGCATGAATGGGTCGATACCACAATTCTTCGAGCAACATTTTGAATCATTTGCAAAAAAATATGTCAAGTTGCAGCTTTTGCTTGCAAAAAGCAGTCTGGAAGATTCATGAACATCTATTTGGATCCAGGTGAAAACACAAGCCCAATCATGTGCACAGAATGTGTGAAAAGGCCTTGGAGGTTTAATGCCCCTGGTGCTGGTTACAGAAATTAAATATATGCAGGTTCCCTATGATCAGTATTAAACTCCTGATGAAAAAGAGAAAGATGATGTGTCAACTGTTCCCCTCCCAGCCCAGCAATATGCTGCCCTCCACAACAGAATGTCGAACTTTTGGCTAACGGGTGTGTCTGTGCATTTGTGTTAGACTTCCTTGGGGTAACATTTTAGCCAAGCCTTTTGATTCTAAAGTAGGTTATGCTGATTTTAAATTGTGAAAATCATTTTTAAAATGAGCTCTTTGTTGTACAACTTGACATGTTACAAACAATCCCATATTCCTCATCTCCGCTCTTTCATATTTCTTGTATCGGTTCTAATAAATGGTTACTTTTCAGTACAGGGTCTATTGTCTTTTATTCACTCTTTCCCCCTTTTTTAAACCCCTCAATATTGTCTGGATATGGTTATTTCTCATATACTTTGTTGCTGTATAGATATGGAAGGTAGTCTTGACCTAGAGAATTTGACCAACTGATAAAGCATAGCAGTAGCGTTATGAACATTTAGCTGTTTGCTTTACCGAATGTGGGGTTGTGCAATTTACATTGTATAGGTGCCGGTGATCTTTAGCTTTTCTGGAACTGAAATTTAAGTTTAATCCCATTGTTTTAATTCTCCTTTCCCTTCCTTCTGTGATTGCTTTTCTCAGCCAGATATTCTGGCCTTTAACATCCATCTAAAGCCACTTTCAGTCATGCTGGCTGGGAATAACCGACAGATTTGCAGGTCAATAGCACAGCATTGATAGCTATTAGCTAATAGCATCTGGAGGATAATAGCTGATGACTGCAGTTCTGTGGAAACAGTTTTCTGAGTGGACTGCCCTACTCCCATTTTAGAGTCATCCTTTCCTGATTATTGGGTGGTAACAAGATCAATATGTAACCTTCAAATGAAATAGATCTTGAAACACCAGTCTGTGTATCTGGCTGAGAGTCAGGGAAATTCTGAGCTTGGCTTCCCTTTCTCGCACTTTTTAGGTTCCAGTGCTCTTTATCCTTCCTCTGAGTGTGGCATCCAGAAATGGGAACAGATTGCAATTTTTTTATACTGAAGGGGAAAAAAAAACATATAAAAAGCAGAGCGAGAGAGAGCACTCTCAAATCAAAGTAGCAGCTTTGGTATCCCTGTATTTAATATAGTATGTGCTACTCAGGGAGGTCAAACTGGCAGCCTGAGGACCAGATGCATCATGTGCAGGCCACGCCCGCCCCAGCCCCGTGAAGGGGAAAAGGATTGGGAAATGTCACGTGACACCACACCACGTGTTTGACACCCGTGTGCTAGATTGTGGGGTTCTTATTGCTCTCTCAGCTTGGTTGTTCGCAGACATTTCATTACCTAAACTTGATTACATCATCAGTGCAGTTGGTATATACTAAATTTCCACACTGGTCACAATTCCTTCCCTCTGCAGTCTGGGTCTATTTCTGAGGTGGGATAGGATGTTATGAATTCTCCACAGGGAAGAAACATTGCATGGATTTCCCTCAGAGAGTGATGGAAGAGGGGGACATAACTTTCATCGCAAAAAAATTTCCAACAGAATTCCAGGCTGATGATATGTAAGGATAGGGAGTTCTGCAAGGTAGGGGCCAATGCTGCAAAAGGTTTGTCTCTAATTAATCTATTTTAAAGTAGTTCAAAGTAATAAGGCCTCTGGCCTAGGCACCCCTTCTTATAACTTTCTTCACTAGATAAATCAAAACCAATTCTTTCAACTACACCTGGAAATGCAGCTGGCACCAAATTATTGTGGGATGTTCTTGCTGCCTAGAATGACAGCAGCCAAATTATTGCATATGGCACCAGTGGATTTCCAGATTTTTAAAGATTATTCTGCTCCAAAATCCTTATAATGATCTACTAGGAATACAGTGATTGCTGGACTTCCCCATGACATAAAATAGATAAGGAATATGACGTTCAGATGACAGCTGCCCTGGCCTTTATATTTTTTTAAAATGCCAAATCTTCTGAAGATTTCATTGGCTTTTTATAAGATTGCAGGAAAAAAGCTAATGATCTCATAAAAATGTTGTGATTTGTGGGAGAATGCTTAAAGCCAGAAAGTGTGTGCTAGCGTGCATGTATGTCATTAAATTTCATTATATGAAATAATCTCAACATGATATTTTAATTTTTTTTAAAAAGGATTCTCATAATGCCAGTTTGTTTTTTGAAGACTAGATGGTTGGTGGATGATTGCATTTGAGCATATATGTGTATAAAATGTCTGGGATATTACATATACACACATCTCAAATTTCCCTAGAGAGGACATGACCTTCATTGGAAGGCGGAATTCTCCCTATTCATGGCAGAAATAATCTCTGGGAGGCTAATAAAAAACTATGCAAGCTGAAACAAAGAGCATGGCCCTTTATCATTAGTCTGTGGTTTTTTGCAAGCACAGCAAAAAGAAGGAATTTCAGCAAAGAACCTGGGCATGCAGCATACTTACCTACTTATTTCCCCGTCATACTATTCGTTTTCAGGGTAAGAAGCATTCTACCCCAACAGGGACAAAATATTGTGTTTACCCGAAAATAAGACCTAGCTTGATTTTTACATGTGCGCTTAATATAAGTTCTACTCAAAAAATAAGCCCTAGTTAAAACCCCGCCCATTCTGTCCCACCATCTAATTGTATGAGGTGGGGTGAGGTGCATGCGTAAAAATCAAGTTATGGTAGGGGTGGGGGGTGGGTAGAACCGCCACACATGCCTCATACCCGCTTACTTTAGGACCGCTGCCACCAGGCCTCCCACGCCCTGACGCTTGTCGTGCTGCTGCCTGACCTCTGCGGCCACTTGCAGCCCCTCATGGCCAGATGCCACTTGGCGCACTGTGCTGGTGCTGCCGCTCGAGATAGAAGGCCGCATACCGCTTGCATGCTCAATGGCACAATACACCACAGGGCCTCCTGCTGCGAGTGGCGGCACCGCCCTGATGTGCTGTGTGGCCTCTTGCCACAAGCAGCACCGACACGATGAGCCACGCAGCATCCTTCCACAAGCGTGGCCGTGAGTGGCTGCAGAAGAAGTCAGGCAGTGGCGTGAGAGGTGTTGGGGCATGGGAGGCCTGGCTCCGGTGGTCCTAAGGTAAGCTGGTAAGACATCCCCCCCTCCCCCCAAATAAGACCTAGTGCTTATTTTGGGGCCCAAATGAAAATAAGACAGGGTCTTATTTTGAGGGAAACATGGGTAGTGGAGGAAATGAAAGCAATTGATACATGAGGAAAAAGTGATCCTGTTTTCCTTGAATAGGTCATATCCAGGGGAGGAAGAAGTGAGAAGAATTCGATTCACATACTGAACTTCAAAAGAGAGGATCTTGATTATCTCCAAGAAAAATGAGGTTGGGTCCAAGAGATTGAAGTCCAGCATCTCAGGAATATTCTAGTGGGTTTTACATTAAACAAATGTTTGATTTTATGATTGTAGGAAAAAATACAAATGATTAATTACTTGGTTATCATTATGTATTTAGAATATGCCAGAATAGGGGTGTAGGCCAGGATTTATTTTTCCTCAAATAGCCAAATAACTTGGCTCACTTAGTGTCTTCCTCAGAGCAAAATGACTGGGCCCAGCTCCGTTTACTGGTTTACAAGGACTCCTCTTGCATTTAAGTCAAAGGTCTGACACTGCCTGGAGGCTATATGATTTTGGATGGAGAAATAGACACATCCTAAAGGTGTTTTTTTTCCCCCAAAAGGCAACTGGAACTTTTTTTTTTCCCTTTTGAAAACGTTTCACTTCTCATCCAAAAAGCTTCTTCAATTCAGATAAGACATGAAATGGGTTTTTTTTTTCTTTTAAAGGCAAGGAAGTCCAGTTGCCTTTTGGAAAAAAAACACCTGTTGCAAGGAAAACCCATCTGGTTCAGTTCCAAGCTGGGAGAAAAACGCTGGAAACAACATGGAGGCTGATTGGAAAGATGGTTTAATGATGAACAGAAAACAACAGCAGTCCTGGGTCAGCTGACCAATTGGTTCCAGGAGTACCCACCGACCAATTCGCTCCCACAGGGAGGGCCTCCTCAGGGTGCCGTCGGCTAGGCAATGCCGACTGGCAACCCCCCAGGGGGAGAGACTTCTCTGTGGCGGCCCCTGCCCTCTGGAACGACCTACCCCCCCGACCTGCGTACAATGACCAACCTGCGCCTTTTCCGCTGGGCATTGAAAACCCATCTATTTCGTATGGCCGGCCTGGCGTAGTTTTTAAAGGGATCTGAAAGGGTTTTAAGGGGT